>JAGEOH010001552.1:0-17476 GCA_032207245.1 Pardosa pseudoannulata | reverse complement strand
AAATTAAATTCCTTATAAACAAAAAAATATTTGTCATGAAAGAAAGTAAAATAAGCTTGAATTTGAAGTCTAAAGTTTTGCCAAATGATAAAGATTTTTATTTAACAAGTGATTAAAAAAAAATTACAAAAATTTTTAAAGGAAAAATTATAAATATGTAAAATATTTATAACATCCTTGAATAATTATAGTAAATAAGATTATACTTTTTAAAGTTTCCAAAAATATCTTTATACAATACCTCTGAATTTGTTATAAATACTGGGCAAAAAAGTTTATAATCAAATGCTATTTTATTTTTTAATGTATTAATTTTCTTTGTAAAATTTTGCTAATGCACATTAATGTCCAATAACTAGTTATTTTTAAAACTAATACAGATATTGAAGAAAGCAGTTAATGTTCTAGATATACATAATAATATTTTATAACAGCAGAGCCAAAAGTCATGGGACACTGGATTATAGACCATTTTGAAATACTTAAACAATTGTTTGAAAAAGCATTTAACTTTAACCATAAAAGAACATGCTCAAACATGAACTTTTAGTGGCATTCCTATAAATCTGAACTTAGTAATCATGCTGTTGTAACAAAAATTCATGTAAACATTACAAATAGTTAATTCAATGTTATGCTATAGTCCCAGCTTTTTATCATACATGATTTTTTTTTTTTCTATTAGTAAATCATCTCCTAAATGCAGCAGTCCTCAAAATTTGGCTACAAGTTTTAGTATGTCCTTTACATAAGTAAAGTTTTGGAATTTAAACAAAAATCTAAATTTTAGAGTGACTTTTAGGTATATCTATTTATAATATTATAACAGATTATGCAGTTTATGACTTATGAAAACCATTGTTATAACTTCAAAGTGTGATGATTTAAAAATTTTATTTATGAATTTACTTAATTATGTTTTTGATTTCTCAGTTAACTGAATTTTGAATTTATTTGCTTTATAACCTATAAATGAATACTCTTGTACTACTTGATATATTAATTTCATTGGAAATATTGTACAATTTGTTTTTAAAAGTTGGTATAATTTTTAAATATACCTGCTTCTCTCAATTTCTGACCAGTATTTTTTGTTCGAACAGGTCTTTCACTTCCAGCCAGGTCAACTAGTGATAACTGGCTGATAGTTATTTTATCCTTGGCCTAAAAGAATAGTAAAACTTATTAGAACATAAATACTTTAATAAAAAATAATTTGTAATAACAGTAAAAATACAAGCAATAAATCAGTAAAAAATTTTTTAAACCACCCCAATGCACAAAATTTTTATTAGATATCTGATTAACACCCAAATAACATTCTGGATATTGACCAAATGTCTAATGGAACCTGATTTGCTAATAGAGTAAGTAAAAATCTTTTTTAAAAAATACAGATTATTTAAAATTGTTAAAGAAAAAAATGATTAGTGGACACATACACCACTGAAAAACAATCATATACAAGACTTTAGATTATTTTATTAAAAGCAGTTTTTAAAAACTGATCAATTTTAATAGAAATTTTAATAGAACAAATATTTTAGTTTGAACTGAAAAAGATGATAAAAATAAAAATAATTCAGTTTTGGTAAAAAATTACACTGAAAAAAAGCAATGCTGTCAGAAAGATAAAAGTTTACAAAATGATTACTAAATTTAAAAAAAAAATTTGTTTGAATATCAATTTGTACATAAAGTACTTTTAATGAAAACCATAGTAGAAAAATTTTTTTAATAATTATTTATGAACTACACACAAACATTTAAAACTTTAATACTATAGAAAAATATTTGTTACAATTTTTATCAAAATTTTAATACTATTTAGTGAGAAGAATTTTAAATATATTGTACAAAACTTTAGTCATTACAAATTAAATTTAATGAATTTAGTAAAGGAAAAAACCCCATCTAGATTCAGAATTTTATAAAGTTTGAATAAACTTACAACAAAAATTTTCTAGTTTCCCTATGACTTAACATAGATAACATTTTTCTTAATTTTCCAAAGGACACAAATAATAGTAGTTTTAAAATAGTTTATGTTTTACAGCATAACTTAGTTGTCAAATGTTGAATGTCAAATTGTGATGATTAACTTTGAATAGAATTAGAAACAGTTAATGAAATAAAAGTTTAAAAATTGATAATTACAATACAAAATTTTGATAATGAAACCAAAAATAATAAAATGATTAAACTTAGCATTTACCTGTAAAACTTCAGCACCCTGAGGATCAAGAGGTGCTTGAACAACACGAATTGTAAACACACTGTGACTACGACTAGATTCAGTGTTTAAAGCTGTATGAGACACTCTGCGTCTTAATTGTCCCTTATGAAACAACTCTAAAGCTTCTTCCACTGTTTTTACCTCTATTTCTGTTACTCCAAAAACATACATAGTATGTGAGGCATCTTCCCGCAACAGTTTAGAATTCAAATTCCTTTTTAAGAAATATTAAATTAACAACAAAAGCAGAAAACTTTATTAGAATAAAAAAACCATTATTTCCACAATGCAGAAATAAGAAATTCTCCAGAATTATGAATTTATGGAATATTCTATTAAACACAAAATCACATTTTTTAATTACTTTTTCAATATTAAGAGGTTTTAGCAGATAAGAAATATAATATCATTTACGAGGAGCAGGAAACAGTAATTCTTATTCAGTTAAGTTTTAAAAAATGTAATGGAAAATATATGTCTGATACATTTAAAAATTTTCATCATAAAATAAGAATATAAATTAGTGAAGACAATTTTTAGAGAGAATAACCTATTTCAATAATATCTTAGTTATAAATAGTGACATACCTAAATTTCATCTTAAAAAAATATATTGAAAATATAAATACAAAAGGCTCTTACAAAAACACTTAAAAAATCAATGATTTATTCGGTATAAAAGTAAGAAAATTGTTATAATAGCAAAATGAATTTTACAAAAAACTATCAAATGTAAAAATATCTTACTTTGCTTTTTTAAAATCAATTGGAGTATCTTCTAATAAATCATATATATAATTATTGTAGATTTCTACATATGAGATGAAAATAGCAAAATTTGTGTCAGGTATAATTTCTTCAACAATATTAGTATCTTGAATTCGAGAACTCCAATCACCAATCAAT
Organism: Pardosa pseudoannulata; assembly: GCA_032207245.1. Classification (NCBI taxonomy): domain Eukaryota; kingdom Metazoa; phylum Arthropoda; class Arachnida; order Araneae; family Lycosidae; genus Pardosa; species Pardosa pseudoannulata. The sequence goes on along the minus strand of JAGEOH010001552.1, from coordinate 14,334 downwards.
TCTCTTTTACTGAAAATAAAACAAGCAAAATGCCTAACAAAAAAATATGCAACTAGTGTCAACATGTATAATGAATGTGTAACAACACATCAGATTCAGAGAAACAAAAACAAAAAACATGAAATGTTATTACAAATAAAATATGAATCTTAAAAATAAAAGTCATTGTATGTATGCTCCACATCTCCTAAACTAATGGTCCGATTCTAAAATAAATTGGTATAAAATTGCTTTGTATCACGGCAAAAAATATTGTCAACTTTAAACATTCGAAATCCTCCTTTCCCCCTTTTCAAGCATTTTATGCCATTATTTCAAGTACTATTTTCCCCGGTTAAAAGCAGATAATTAAATTGAATAATTTATCACATTATAAATAGGTTGAAATAACATTTTTCTAGTATTATGATGTCATTCATTTAAACATCTCATTTAATCTTTTTTTTAATTTTAAACTATTCAAATATCGTTTGCACTAATTTCATCTGTTTTATTTCTGAATTCAGGTATTATGTGATTAATTTTCTTTTATAATAGATTAAGGGCATATGTGCTAATTTTAAATTTAATCATTGATTATTTTTTGTTACAATGAAAGATTTATCACCATTATTAGCAACCAAATTTTTTTTTAAAGTCTGATTCCAGGGAATCTACTTCACAGGCTAATAAATATCTAGCATTTAATGTATATATCTTCATAAATTAAGAGTTTTGTTCATTTGTTTTTTTATACACAGTTTTAACCACACGATTAGCCATCATTCATCAAATTTTGGACAGCATTCATATTTCTAGCCAAATAAACACTGTTAGTATTAAATCCTCCGCTCTCCATTCTATCCTGTAATATGACTAGAGATATAAAAGTTGTTAATTAACATACAACAGCAAAGTTAAGTTATATTTATTGTTCATTTCTTAAGTTTTCAGACGAAATCAATAGAGATAAAGTCATGGGCAAATAAGCATATATCTTATTGCTTATTTATCTATATCAAGGAAACTGTTTGATTTTTTTATTTTGATACGTCTGGTAAGTCATAGAGTAAATACATTTTGGATATTATTTCTTGATACTGAGAAATGAATGTTATCGTTATATCTTTTCCGTCCATGTTATCATTTGATATAAGAGGAAAATTTTGTATATATATATATAGCTGATATTGAAATTTAGCCTACTTCAAGATTGCTCATTGGCATGAAAAGAAAGAATTGTTCTCGACATTTTATGGTTGTATCCAAATCGAATTTTCATAGAAAACTTGTTATATGGAAGTGATACTTCATTGCAACTAACTTATGTTATACTGCACAATTTAGCATATAGTAAATGGCATGTTTAGAAGTTAATTCTTGAAATTAAAAAAAAAAAAAAATAATTGTACAACATTAGTAAAAAAGACAAAGACAGAAATAGATGGCACAATAAAAAAGAGAATTACATGATAAAGGGACATGGAGTAATTGTTTGGTTACGCAGGATGGAAGGAGAGAGAGGAGCGAAAAAAGAATCTATGCAAGAATTGTGTAAAATCGACTAGACAGAGAATCTAATGATATTTTAAAAAGTTCTTAACTGTGATTGCACATTTCTGAATTCATATTTCTAGCCAAAGAGAACAGATTCATAAACAAAGTCCATGATAGGGAAATAACGTTGCTCGACAAATTTTATAGCAAAATGAAAATACACTAGAGCGCTGATTATCCAGGCTTATCCAGAGAGAAATTTATCCTGGTAACGAAAAATCTGGATGACTGAACTACTTTAAAAAATGGTTATGATACTGATTTTAGGTAACTTTCATATTCTTTCCAGTGTTAGGGCTGGTAGTTATAATAATGCATATTTATTATAAGACAAATGGCATGTTTAGAAGTATAATTTAATTTTTTTAAACAAATTAGTAGAAAAGGAAGGACATCAACAAATAGTGGGATATGTTGGAGAATTATATGGTATGTACACCTGGTGTTCAAGAGAGTGATGTGCAGAAATAAGTTGAAAAATGAACCCATGCATTAATTATGTAGCTATTTCTATACCTCAAGAGACTCGATGGTATATGAGAAACTTCTGTATTCTGGTTTCTATATATTTGTACTGTGTGAATGTAGAAAATTATTAAAATTAGAGTTAACTGTAAAAATGGATTTATCAGTTTGTTTTGTAAACCCACCTAAAAAACAAAAAGTTCATAGAGTTTGTGGTCCAGGTGGATTATATTCTCAAAACAAAATTTGTGATCCTTGATCTACCATGCAGTTAATTAGCGTTTTACTGTACAAGAGATATATTGTTGCCGATCTACGTCAGATAACAGTACATAAGCATTACTTTTATAATAAATGGCATGAAAAATATACATGTTCGATATTTCTTGATCTTCCAAGCATAAATTTTAAGAATAAATTGTTGTATGGTTTTAAATACATTTAACAATACAGTAAAAATAAATTTGAAAAAAGATTCGTGCTTAACACATGGAGTAGATTAATAAAACTATGGCAAACCAACTACTTGTATAAAAGTTTAGTAGGCATGACAAATTTAATCAAGAAATCGGGAAATGCTTTCATGAAGCTTTTCTGATTACTACTAAAGTTTTACACCAGTCTATATCAAATTAATGTATCACAAGAATATGAATATATTATACATATAATAGAAATAACTATATTTGCCAATAACTTGAACTACATTGTGTAGAATTTACAGATTAGTAAACAGAAAAACATCATTTTTTAAAAGTAATATAAATGTTTAACACCATTCTCATGCAATTTAATGAATTATAAGAATTTTGTATGGAAATATTATACATATAACAAAAACAACAATGTTTATTTCCCAATGACTTGAACTGCTCTGGAGAATATACAGATTAACATACAAAAAAATCGTTGATTAAATGTAATATACAAAATTCCCCGTGGCAAAGCAAGGGGACATTTGCTAGTATTTAATAAAACTCACTGTAAAAGAGGAATAAATCAATATATGAAAATAAACATTAAATGTCAACACTGATGGACAATAGAATTTAAATTCACTATCAGATATAAACTTCCTTTAAAACTGTTTCAGACAGAGAAACTAAAACTTATACACTATCATATAATCAAAATAAAAAATATGTATAATTTAATAGGTGTATAAGAAAGTTATGTGGTGCCCACATCAGATTTTTACTTCCTTGTACAAAATAACAAGAAGTATTATAGACATAAGAAATTTAAGTATTTGAATTTTGAACTAATATACTCATATAAACCTCAGCTGAATTAATTTTGACAAGGTTCAAAGTTATGTCTGCATGCATGACGTATCTCACATAACTCAAAAGCTATTAGGCATAGAAGATCAAGAATTTTTATATGATGTCTAGTTGTGCACCTCCCTTTTAATGTGATGTCCACATAAGATTTTGTTTCAGTTAATAACAATGGATTTAAACAGAAAAAGAATGCCTCAAGAATTAAATACTATTCAAAATTAGGTATATTAATGTAATAACTGATAAGCTTTTCCCTTTTGTAATTAATTTCTTTAATGAAACATTTAGTTATTGTATTCAAGTAGAGTAACTAAAAAGCCAATGAGTGCTTAGTGTCAAACAGTTAAAATTTGAAATAAGGTATACATTTATAAAACATTAATATACCTCCCGTAAAGACATCAACTACAGAATAAATGAAAGTACTGTTCGTAAAAGTCATTGAATTCTAACTATTGTTAGCATTATTGAAAACTGATAAAATATCTCTATCAAAAATAATAATAAAAAAAAAAAAAAACACTGGTGAGATGGATAAAGAAATTCTATAGGTTCGCACAACTTTTTCTAAAATGACACGATTTTTAAACATTCTTATTTGTGGTAAATAAATAATAACATTATAATTTTAAAAATTCCCAATCAAGATGCTGAGAATAATAATAAGCCAAATGTTTGATCTTTAAGTGTCTTTAAATTATAAATTTTTGACTCCAATATATTAATTTTGTATAAAAATGTTTACTTTTTAATTTAGAAACAATAGAATAGATTATCATACTTCCTGACTTTATTTTTATTAAATATTCCAAGTTCTTTCTGTTGATCAAGGAAAGCTTCAGCTGTAGATTGGATATCAAAACCATTCATTCTGTCTGGCTTAAATACCTAAATTAGAAAACATTGATGTGTTACATAAACATATGCATATTTTAGCTTAAAAGTTTGTCTGATACTTGAGAAGTTAGTTTTTGCAATGTTACATAAATTTATAAAAACCATCTTTCAGAGCTTTCCTCAAATTTGTAAATTAACTGAAAAAAAATTCAATTTCAATTTACATATTAAAGTAAATAAATAAGTTTGCTATTCTCAAAATTTAATAACTCAAATATTCTTATAGAAATTTCAACACAAATCAAGCATTATAGAAATTTTTTTTAATGTGTTAAAACTTTTAATTTTGTATTTAACATGAAATCTAAAATATATGCTTTGGTTAAGGTGGAAAATTTTAGTACTCAGCAGTATTACAATGAAATCATTCTTGCATGTTTCAGTTTTAAATGAAAATAGATATTCAAAAGCACTAAAAATTGGAAATAAAAATAGCCAATATACTGCAAATATCTATGTAAATATTAAGCATGAAAAGCTATCCTTTATTTTACCAAATTCAGACTGTCTAAGAAAAAAGAAAACAGCAAAAGTATAATTACAAGTCTAACTTTCTGTACCATAAGAGCTGTAAACATAATTGCACTTTGCCCTTATCTATTCTAACAGTAATTACACATTTTTAATTTTATTGTTGAATCAAAATGTAATTTTCAAACTTTAATGTTGTTCTACACAAATTAACAGCAATTTGAACTTAATTATGTCAATTTATAACTATTTAATAACTTTAATGCTTCTAAAAACTTATCCTTTTTTTAAAACACAACATACTTACAAATTTTTTAGCTTGAAAATCTTTTATGCTATTAAATATAACATCAAGGCTTCTTGGCAATAAACCACCATCTTGATTATTTCCAGTCATTGTATATGTTTTCCCAGATGATGTAATTCCATATGTAAACAGCAAACCTAAAGGTGCATGTTATGTTTATATTAAATTTGCTATTTATGAAAAGTTGCTGGTAATGCAGACATTATATATAATATACATTTATATTCATAATATAAATTTTGAAATGCATTTAGACAAGTATATAACTAGAGTACATAATATATATATATATATATATATATATATATATATATATATATATATATACACACACACAAACGATGGAAAAACATTTTGCAACTCTTAATACACAAAATCTAGCCAAATATGGGAAAAATAATTTAAAGTCAAATGAAAAAACTATATATTAAAACTGAAGTTTTATTCATTTTAAAGGGTTTATCAAATTTTTCCTATTTTTTATGAATTTAATACTTGTTACGTATTACATTTATCAACGGGAAATTTTTTTTCACTTAATGGTAAACCAAATTCTACGAAACCTACAGCTTTAAATGTCTTACATACCAAATTAGGAATGACTAACAGTTAAACTCCAACCTCTACAAGATATCAAATACTGAATTTAATATGGAATATTGTATTTAACTTAAGGTGCCCCTTATTGGCAATAACACATTTACATAATTTCTGAAGTGCCAGACAATTCTCAAGTATAATGATGAGTTTGTTGTTATTATCTGGTAACTATTTTCCTTCAGTAGAGCAAGGACCATTAGACAATCGCATACTCTTTGATATAAGAAATAACCACAAGAGGTTATATCAGGTTATACTGTCCACTAAGGATCATCCTCAATGAAATCATCTAGGAAAGTGTTTCCAGAAAACACAAATTACAGTTTGCACCATTTATGCCATAGTTTCATACTTTTGGAACAACACATTCCCAGTACCATTTCATCCAAAATTGGCAAAAAGAATTTTTCAAAATATTATTCTAAATCTTGCATCAAAAAAGGCAGGCAAAAATACTAATTTTTTTCCAATAATCAAATGAAGTTACCATTGCTTCCTTGTAGAAGATCTTGCACTAAAGGAAGGCAAACTTCTTTAAATAAAACTTCTTGAGAAGTTTGGTCATCAAAAACATGCTTGAATGAATAATGTACCTGAAATGAATAATAAAATATCAGTAAATATTCCTATCAGTACATATAGCATGCACTTCATCTAAATGTGAAACTTTAAAATTCCTGAATTAGAAGTAAAGCTGAATTTTAAGTTTTAAAACAGGTTGCTAAGTTTTTATGCTTATTTTAAAAAAATATGGCACAATATTTAGTTTAATAACATAATTACTTCTTTTATTGTTCTTGTGTTCTGAGAGACGTCTGGGGGAAACAATGCAATTGTTTTATCATCTACAGCTTTCAGACATGTCAGTTCTGCTACATCATCTAAAGGCCTTATTCTGCAGTATACTTCAATAGGATCTTTGACAGAAGTTTTTAATTTCCCAACTGCTTTTTTCGGAGTTTTGGGTCGTCTAAAATAATTACAAACATAAAAACATTTTTTTAAATAATTCATTCAAACTGCTTCAGTTGCATGACAAATTTTTCAAATATTAAAGTAAATAGCTTCAAAATTATTATATTTTATTAAAAAAAAATTATTTTTTAAAATTTTTAAACTTTTATTTATTTATCTAAGTGAACATAACAAATTAGTTTATATCTAATAAGATAAGTTTTAAATAAATGTTAATTGAATTAGTTTCTCATAAAATATATACATTGACATTTATATTTCTTCCAAATTAAAATTAAAAGTGCTTCAACTTCTACAACTCTATCCTAATATAATAAATGTAATAATGAACTTAGGTTTCCCACAATTATAATAATAGTAACTCATTCCATGAGAAATTAATCGATGTGTTAAACTTTCTATCCTTAGATTTCAATAACTTTTGGTATGTGAGTTGCCCTTATCAAAAAATATAAAAAATATAAATTTTAAGGGTTTTTTAAATTTTTATTTTTGTACTATCACTGTTAAAAAAAACACTTTTCCTGTTTGAGTTTTATATAAATACAAATATCTCAGTATCTATTAGATGGAAAGCTCATATTGAGATTATTTCAAAAATCATTTTAATAGCTCTCTAAAAAATTTCATCTTTCATTTTTTTAATTAAATTTTTATTCTAAAAAATCCAAATTTTGAAAACTTTTAAAAAATTATAAAGAAAGACTTTTAATTAACATCTGTACAAAATCTCAGAGTCGAACACAAACAGAATCATACTTTAAAAAAATCTTCATGCCTCTCTATGAAAATTGAAATATTGTGTAAGAGTTAGGCCATATAATCTGAATTTTCAAATTTGTTGGAGAAACAAATAATATACCTTTTTAATAATTACTATGCTTAAAATATTAGGATGTGATACAAATAGGATCATAGAAAAAAAGGTCAATTACCTGAATTGGAATTTAGATGTTTTTAACATAGGAATATGGTTGAGAAAAATGAAAAATAAGTAAAAGCAATTTCCTATTTTTATGCTTATATATTGTTATTGGGCACAAGCATTTATTTTATTTTCTATTTTGTATATAATAAAAAAACCAGTTAATATGTCATTACTGTTAACAATTATCTAAGTATATGTTTGTAAACTTGAGAACTAATTTTATATAACTTTTTTAGTCATACACCCATTAAATAGTAAATAACAATAAAAAATAACACGTTAATTTTATTTGTAAATGTGAGTACATGTCATGGACTTGGTGCCAATAAAGATAATAACCAGAAAACCAAGCTTACAGTAGCCATATAATGATCCCATCTTTGACAACGTATGAATTGCTCCTCTCTACAAACTAAAATATTTTAGAAATAAAGAGTGCTCTACAATATGGAGAGTATGCATCAACTGATTTCTCATTTCTAGGATGCTCAAGAAAGTTAAGGTATTCAAAAATTCCATAGCTTTATTCTTAAGTCAAACAGTGAAATGACAGTTAAGTAGTTTTCAAGTCACAATATGATGCAAAATGAAATTTAAAAAAAAAAAAAAAAGTGTATTTCAACAAACATTTTGTAAGGCACCAAAAGTGCATTCAGAGTACACAATGGATGAATAGGATGATTCATAGTGGGTAGCATGCATTCTTGCAGCAATCCCAAAAGACCATCAACGTAAAAAATAAAATAAGCAGTTGTACCCGAAATACAAACTATTTTTTAAAGTGTTATACTTATGAAAGTAAAGCCTACAACACCTACTGAATGTGTCTACAATCTCAGTAAAACAACTTTTGCAACAATGAACTACCCACAACATTTTTATGTGACTTTTTTAATATAATTTTATTTAGATACCTCAATAGTTACAACAAAATTGCATTTAACTATACTAGTTAGTTATTTAATTTACATTTATTTTAAATATATCATATACTGTATTATGTGACCATATCCTAGTAATGTAGGCAAGCTAAACACGAATGATAATCATCAAATTCTAGAACCCAGTTTTCTGGCAAGCCTTGCTCTTTCTTTTGGACACTGAACAAAAATAAAGCCAAAATATGACAGTTGGCCCATGGAACTGGGATTGAGCTAATAATTTCTAAACGTAATTTACAACATCACTTTATAGTTATTTCAGAATTTTAAAATAATTTAATTAACCCTTTCGTGACAGGAAACGCAAACGCGCCCTTTTCTCTGAGGCCATCAGTCACTTTCGCGAGTGAGTATCCTGGGCCGGAGGGTTTCTTGCTATTAAGCCTAAATTCATGAAATTAACGAAGTAGCAATGCATTATTCAATAATACTGCTTAAAGTATTTAAACGGAATGCGATTTATATTATATGTTTATAGATACTTTATTTAGTTAAGCTATTTCTTATTTAAATATATATTTTACACTTTACTTTTTTTCATTTTTTACTTAGTATTTAATGACTTTTAACATTGCAAAACTGAATACTATGTTATTTAAACTTTTTTTATATGAAAAATTTTAAAAACAGGGATCTACAAACAATCCTACGTTACAGTCCTTGCACTCATTTGCCGTTTGGAGGATTTTTCCGGAATGTGAAAAAAACGAAGCATCGTCATCATCTTTGTCAGAAATGTCCCCCTCATCATTAGAATCACTAGATCCATTATGAACATAAAGAACAATAAAAATATATTATAGTGACACTATTACTAATATCATAATCTGTTTCAGAATGAAAATCTGAAATAATTCGTGCCATTTCAAGCTCAGTTAAACACTTTCGACACTTCGAAAATCTAACAAAAAAAAAAAAAAAAAAAGGGAAAAAAATCAAGTCTGTCAGATCTAATTCTGTACTAAAAACTGGACTGCAAACCGAAATACACAACGCTTTAGCAAAAATAAAACTCCCCTGCTTACATAAACAAACATCACATGGGAATTGAAAGAGCCGTCATAAAACATGTCAATTGGAAACATTCCTTTTCCCTCATGTTTATATAATCTAAAACCACTTGTATGTGTATCATACTACTTTCCTATTGAGTACAAGGTCAAATCTACATGCATCAAAATCCATATGGACATACAATGCCATCTTATGTCAAAACTTATAGTTTTTAAAATGTTCCACAACACTGGCACACATATGTGACGGTCGGGGGTGAATGAGAAAACGCTCTGGCAAGCCAGCGTGTCGGCCGGGAAGTTAGTGCGTTTCTTTCTGGCATGTATTTCTGACAGTAGGCGCAAAAGGGTTAAATAGCAATAGTGTTTTAGCAATGTTCCCTTATATATAACCAAGTTATGCTTATATTTTGCTTAATTTCTACCTATTGCAATAATTCTAAAATGTTTTCAAAAGCATGTTTTTATACGTTAAAAACTCAAGTTTCCATTTGTATTCACTTTATAAAGATTTTAAACCTAATTTATATAAAACATGCTTCTAAATCATGTATAAAGTTAATAAAAGACAAAACATAATTTTAAACAAAGTGAAAATTATACTTTGTGTGAAACACAAGTGATGAAATACAAAATGTTAACAACATTATGTAACAATTTGGTGATCACTTTGAACAAAAATATAGACAAAACATGGCTGCCAGCCCACTAGACTTCCACTTTGTTATGTTTTATAAAACTCTGCATATAAGATGAATCTAGTTAAGTCTTTCATATCAAGGGTTTTAAAAAAGGCAAATGAGATTATAATTATTATTTTATTGTATTTTGTTCTACAAACAAATTTGAAAATTCAGATATATGGCCTTAATCAATATATATAATATTTCAATTTTTATGGTGAGGTTTGAAGATTTATTTATTTATTAATATGAACCAATTTGAGTCCTACTTTGAAATTTTGTACAGATGTTACCTAAAAGTCTTGTTTAATATATATTTTTGAGGAAAATTAAAACATTTTGATCAACTTCCTAGCTCAAATAGATGTTGAGATATTTACATTTATGTAACTAACAAATATGGGAAAAGAGCTGATATTTCAAAATTTTTTGAAAGGCAATAGCACAGGAACAACAACTAAAACAAAATTGTAAAATTTATATTTCTATTCTCTGTTTATAACTTATATACCAAAAATAATTTAAATCTGAAATACCATGGTTCAGAATTAATTTTTCATTTCATTTGGCATGCAATGAGCCTAATAATAATAATCTACGTTAAAGACAAACAAAATAACAGCTGCTAAATAAGAAAACTATCTGCTTATATTTTTTTTTTTAAATTACATTCATATTATATTATATACAAATAAATTTTTGCTCTTACTGCCTCTGAATTACAAGGCCGTAGGCAGGGGGAGGGATTTGGGGAACTGGTCTTTACCCGAAATTTTGAAAGACTATTTTGTAGAGGACAATGTCCCACGACTGTGTGTGTATGTGCTATCTGCCTAGTTGTTTATAAACATGGACAGTTATTTTCTTAGAAAAAACGGCTGAGACCATAAAAGTCTTGTTGGGCCACTGGCCGGAAATACAGCACTGTATTCCGGAAATACATTCCTTTCCCTTTCATTAATTGAAGTACCATTGACAGACAAAAGATGTCTTTCTCCCTTGGTTCCCCTCCGAAAATAATTTCTGGCTATGGCCCTGCTGAATTATATTCTGACAACAAATGAAAGCATCAATCCCTTTAAACTTATCTACAGAACTTTTATGCATACACATTGTACAAGATTATACAATTTAATCAAAAAAGGTCTTCCTTTTTCATATCAGACATAAAAAAATTGATTAAAAAATATTTATTGAGTAATACATATATCAAATTTAAAAGACATAAAAACACACTACTCCAAAATCATCCATAGAATTCTATGAGATGAATATCCATATTGCTACAAAAAATATATCAACTTTTTTTTTTTTTTTTTTTAAATTCTCGGGTAAACTATTGAGGCGTACATATCAAAACAAACTACATCTAAACATTTAGAAATTTTAAAAATATTTTTTAATTCATATGGTAAGATCTCATATACTAAAAAATTAATATACAGTAGAATGAATTTTCCTACATTTTATCAAGCTTTAGAGCAATCATATTACGAGAAAATACTAAATTATAGTATTTATAGTATTTTTTCAATATCAGTGGAACTAAATATTATTAATACAATAAATTAATGCATGTCATTAATAATAATATCTATAGATATATTGATATGAAATTGATAATATAAAAGATTCATAACTAAACATGAATTCAAGTTTGTGTCATTTCATTCTGTATTTATATAAAATTCATTTTTTTTAATTAAAAAAGAAGTGTATATGGTTATTAGCTATAAATATTAAAAAGATTAAGCTAATTTCTGAAGAACTAATCTATTGAAATTAACAATTCACTTTAATATATTTTATTCATGACTTGAAAGATAAATTTCCTACTTCCACTAGCCTAAAATAATTTCTATATACCTACTAAATTATTTTTTCACTAAGGTCTCTGCTACAGTGTTTTTATTATGAAAAGTAAATTCAAAAACTAAAGAGAGCCTATAAAATATTTGCAAATGCAAACACCTGGAATACTTTGATTTTAAACTAGAAACAATTTTTAAAAATTAAGAAGTGAAACAAATTCTTAGATGACAAAACATGTTTTAAGTGGAGTAATATATAGTTCTCTTCACTAGATTAAAGACAAATAATAAACTAATGTAAATGCACATTCAAGGAAAATTAGAATGAAACACATGATTTTATTAAAAATAAATAATTCCTTTGAAAATTTCATATGCTTGTCTTCTGCAAGGTAAAACTGCATTGTTGGGGGTAATTTTATCTCTGGGAAATATTAGCTAGGGCAGTACTTGATTTAAATACAACATATATTCAACAATTCCTTCAAAAAAAATTTTTGTATATTTGTAACATTTCCCCCAAACATTGTGCAAGTACAATTACATAAAATTATCAAGAGAAATTATGACATGCAAGAGGTAGAAAAGAAAACTGCAATTAGCCTCTAAATCTTTTGAATACAATGCACACTAAAATGTTACAGTATACAATCAATCTAAGGTATAAAGTTCAAATATGCGGATTTAAAATATACAAAATAAAAGTTATAAAAATATCTTTTAAAAAAATTCCTGGAATTTAAAAACCTGCATTTTACACTACTATAGTAAAATTAACACCAAAAAAACAAGAATAATTTTTATTGAAAATCTACTAATGATAGTAATTTACAGACAAAGATAAATATAGAGGATTAAATTTATTTTACTGATAAATATTACACAACTTTCTATGTTTCAATCACTTGCTTAAACTATGAAAATACATATGTATTCCCCAAATTAAGTAACACACATCACAAACAGCAACAATTTAAACTTATAATTCATTAAATTAGATAATAATAAATGCTGTGATTTAAAATATAAAGCATGATAATATATGCCGAAAAGTATTTATAAATTATACAAATAATTTATTTCCTAGAATGATAAAAATAAATTAGATTCATCAAATAACAATTATCCTGTTAATATTTAACATTTAAAATTAAACTTACACAGGTTTCATTTTTGTATACAGTATCAAGACAAATAAAACATAGAAAATAACTTATACGTTTAAATTCGCGCGAGGTTGATCAACGGTACAAATCGAATGAATTATCGAAGTCTGCAATTTCAATAAAATAATCGACATACAAGCAAAAAACATGGAGTTCAGATAAAATAGTCAAAACTCATGGAAATAAAGTAAACGTTGTTATTTTTGATGCCCCTTGGAAAAACCAAGCAAGATTGAGCTTTTCGCTATAAGGCAAAGGAGTGTGCATTTCGTTTTAATGAATACCGTTAAGATAAAAAAATGACTTTGCTCATATGGGTCCTCGTAATTTTTGAGCACGGACCAAGCAGATGACCCATAGGTTTGGCCTGCCATCCCCAGAGATATTGATTGGGAACTTGGAGGACATTGTGACCTAGAAGATATTTTATGTTCCCTAGTCACCTTTAACGAACACAGCTAATCTTAGGCCGGTTTGGGTTCTCGAAACCACTCAGTTACGAGATCGATGACGCGACTGAGCTACCGCACCTCTAAACACATCGTTAAATGTATTAACTTTATAATAAAGTGTATTTATGAGAAGACAATTTATATTCACCGACTGAAAAAAAGGAATTATGAAAAATTTTAAATTAGGACAAAATAAACTTGAACTTTTTCTCGAAGAAAAATGCAAAGTCTTACCAATAGATACAGCCTGTGGAACAAAGCTGTGTGCATCTGAGTAAACATTTTTTTTAGTTCGGAGAGTTATGGACTATTGTTTTGCTATACGATAGCTAATGCGACGAGACCTACTGCTTAAACCCAATTTCAAACGGCTCTAAGCATTTATGCCAGCACCGGATTTCGAATGCACAATACTCAGACCCTGACTAGGGTAAAGACATACGTAGCAGTTGCACTAAGCCCCACATCAGAGAGAGGGCCCCAAATCAAATAGAAAGTGTAAGAGTCGTGTCCGTCTCTGTCGGTGGTCAGGCGAACTTTTGTTCATTTGAACAATTGAAAACGGCAGTATTGTACCAGTAATGGTCTTCTTGACGCACGGATGATTGGATTTGTCAAGCGTGCCGTTTATCAACACCCGACAGAGAAAAGGAGTTGTGCTTTGTGTAACCTAATCGGCCAGGTGCCAAAGGGCGTTTCGGCTACCCAAGGACAAGGGTCAAAGGGAGGGGTTGTCAACCTCCCCTAAAACCGAGGTTTCCTGCTTGGAAAAGAGAGAAGTGGGAGGATTCCCGGCTGAACTTCTA
>JAGEOH010001551.1:0-17496 GCA_032207245.1 Pardosa pseudoannulata | reverse complement strand
AGGAACTCCATTTAGTTTTCATATTTTCGGGGTAGCAATTGTGTGGAAGAATGAAATTGAAAAAGATTTTAAAAATCTGCCGAAGTGTAGACATTAATCGTTGAAAACGGATCAAAAGTTTTTAACCACAGTTTATTATCAGAAACAAGAAAGTTTGTTAAATATATAAAAATTGCATATATCTCGAACAACGGTGCGTCCTAGGTCAAAACTACGATAAAAATAGCTGTCTTTAGGAACTTATGTAGTTTTCGATATATTTTTCCGTACCCTTACGAAAACAGGAATTGCAAAAGATTTTATAAAATAACCCGAAACACGAAGACATTCCACGGTCACCGAGTGGAAGGTATTAACCAGGAGTTTTATCAGAACACAAAGAAAGTTGTTAAATATATAAAATTGCATATATCTCGAAAACGGTGCGTCCTAGGTGAAAAATAACGAAAAAAATGCTGCCTTAGGAACTCCATGTAGTTTTCGATATATTTTCCGTACCCCTTACGAAAACAGGAATTGCAAAAGATTTTAAAAATAACCCGAACAGAAGACATTCCACGGTCACCGATTGAAGGTATTAACCAGAGTTTTATCAGAACACAAAGAAAATGATTGAATTTTTTAAAATTGCAAATATCTCGAAAACGGTGGGTCCTAGGTGAAAAATAACGAAAAAAATGCTGCCTTAGGAACTCCATGTAGTTTTCGACATATTTTTCGTAGCAATTATGAAAACAGAAATTGGAAAAGATTTTGAAAATCTGCCATAGTGTAGATATTTATCCTGAAACGGACAAAGGTTTTAACCACCGATATTATCAGAACACAGGAAAGTGATTAAATATATAAAATTGCAAATATCTCGAAAACGGTGAGTCCTAGGTGAAAAATAACGAAAAAAATGATGCCTTAGGAACTCCATGTAGTTTTCGATATATTTTCCGTACCCCTTACGAAAACAGGAATTGCAAAAGATTTTTATTTGTTTTTTTTTTTTTTTTTTTTTTTTTGTGTTTAAAAAAAAAAAAAAAAAAATAACCTGAAGGGTAGACATTTCCACGGTCACCGAATGAAGGTATTAACCAGCGATTTAAGAAAAACACAAATAAAGTGATCAAATATATAAAATTGCAAATATCTCGAAAACGGTGAGTCCTAGGTGAAAAATAACGAAAAAAATGCTGCCTTAGGAACTCTATGTAGTTTTCGATATATTTTCCGTACCCCTTACGAAAACAGGAATTGCAAAAGATTTTAAAAATAACCTGAAGGGTAGACATTCCACGGTCACCGAATGAAGGTATTAACCAGCGATTTAAGAAAAACACAAATAAAGTGATCAAATATATAAAATTGCAAATATCTCGAAAACGGTGGGTCCTAGGTGAAAAATAACGAAAAAAATGATGCCTTAGGAACTCCATGTAGTTTTCGATATATTTTCGGTAGCAATTATGAAAACAGAATATGAAAAGGATTTTAAAAATCTGCCGAAAAGTAGACATTAATCGTGAAACGGACAAAAGTTTTAACCACAGATATTATCAGAACACAAGAAAGTTGTTAAATATATAAAATTGCAAATATCTCGAAAACGGTGCGTCCTAGGTCAAAAATAACGAAAAAAATGCTGCCTTAGGAACTCTATGTAGTTTTCGATATATTTTCCGTACCCCTTACGAAAACAGGAATTGCAAAAGATTTTAAAAATAACCCGAACAGAAGACATTCCACGGTCACCGATTGAAGGTATTAACCAGAGTTTTATCAGAACACAAAGAAAATGATTGAATTTTTTAAAATTGCAAATATCTCGAAAACGGTGGGTCCTAGGTGAAAAATAACGAAAAAAATGCTGCCTTAGGAACTCCATGTAGTTTTCGACATATTTTTCGTAGCAATTATGAAAACAGAAATTGGAAAAGATTTTGAAAATCTGCCATAGTGTAGATATTTATCCTGAAACGGACAAAGGTTTTAACCACCGATATTATCAGAACACAGGAAAGTGATTAAATATATAAAATTGCAAATATCTCGAAAACGGTGAGTCCTAGGTGAAAAATAACGAAAAAAATGATGCCTTAGGAACTCTATGTAGTTTTCGATATATTTTCCGTACCCCTTACGAAAACAGGAATTGCAAAAGATTTTAAAAATAACCTGAAGGGTAGACATTCCACGGTCACCGAATGAAGGTATTAACCAGCGATTTAAGAAAAACACAAATAAAGTGATCAAATATATAAAATTGCAAATATCTCGAAAACGGTTTGTCCTAGGTGAAAAATAACGAAAAAAATGCTGCCTTAGGAACTCTATGTAGTTTTCGATATATTTTCCGTACCTCTTACGAAAACAGGAATTGAAAAAGATTTTAAAAATAACCTGACGTGTAGACATTCCACGGTCACCGAATGAAGGTTTTAACCACCGATATTATCAGAACACAGGAAAGTGATTAAATATATAAAATTGCAAATATCTCGAAAACGGTGAGTCCTAGGTGAAAAATAACGAAAAAAATGATGCCTTAGGAACTCCATGTAGTTTTCGATATATTTTCGGTAGCAATTATGAAAACAGAAATTGAAAAAGATTTTAAAAATCTGCCGAAAAGTAGACATTAATCGTGAAACGGACAAAAGTTTTAACCACAGATATTATCAGAACACAAGAAAGTTGTTAAATATATAAAATTGCAAATATCTCGAAAACGGTGCGTCCTAGGTCAAAAATAACGAAAAAAATGCTGCCTTAGGAACTCTATGTAGTTTTCGATATATTTTCCGTACCCCTTACGAAAACAGGAATTGCAAAAGATTTTGAAAATAACCCGAACAGAAGACATTCCACGGTCACCGATTGAAGGTATTAACCAGCGATTTAAGAAAAACACAAAGAAAGTGATCAAATATATAAAATTGCAAATATCTCGAAAACGGTGAGTCCTAGGTGAAAAATAACGAAAAAAATGCTGCCTTAGGAACTCTATGTAGTTTTCGATATATTTTCCGTAGCAATTACGAAAACAGAAATTGAAAAAGATTTTAAAAATCTGCCGAAGTGTAGACATTAATCTTGAAACGGACAAAGGTTTTAACCACAGATATTATCAGAACACAAGAAAGTTGTTAAATATATAAAATTGCAAATATCTCGAAAACGGTGCGTCCTAGGTCAAAAATAACGAAAAAAATGCTGCCTTAGGAACTCTATGTAGTTTTCGATATATTTTCGATATATAAGATAAAAATGATGCCTTAGGATACTCCATTTAGTTTTCGATATATTTTCGGTAGCAATTGTGAAAACAGGAATTGTAAAAGATTTTAAAAATAACCTGAAGGGTAGACATTCCACGGTCACCGAATGAAGGTATTAACCAGCGATTTAAGAAAAACACAAATAAAGTGATCAAATATATAAAATTGCAAATATCTCGAAAACGGTGAGTCCTAGGTGAAAAATAACGAAAAAAATGCTGCCTTAGGAACTCTATGTAGTTTTCGATATATTTTCCGTACCCCTTACGAAAACAGGAATTGCAAAAGATTTTAAAAATAACCTGAAGGGTAGACATTCCACGGTCACCGAATGAAGGTATTAACCAGCGATTTAAGAAAAACACAGAAAAATGATCAAATATATAAAATTGCAAATATCTCGAAAACGGTGCGTCCTAGGTCAAAAATAACGAAAAAAATGCTGCCTTAGGAACTCTATGTAGTTTTCGATATATTTTCCGTACCCCTTACGAAAACAGGAATTGCAAAAGATTTTAAAAATAACCTGAAGGGTAGACATTCCACGGTCACCGAATGAAGGTATTAACCAGCGATTTAAGAAAAACACAAAGAAAGTGATTAAATATATAAAATTGCAAATATCTCGAAAACGGTGAGTCCTAGGTGAAAAATAACGAAAAAAATGATGCCTTAGGAACTCCATGTAGTTTTCGATATATTTTCGGTAGCAATTATGAAAACAGAAATTGAAAAAGATTTTAAAAATCTGCCGAAGTGTAGACATTAATCGTGAAACGGACAAAAGTTTTAACCACAGATATTATCAGAACACAAGAAAGTTGTTAAATATATAAAATTGCAAATATCTCGAAAACGGTGCGTCCTAGGTCAAAAATAACGAAAAAAATGCTGCCTTAGGAACTCTATGTAGTTTTCGATATATTTTCCGTACCCCTTACGAAAACAGGAATTGCAAAAGATTTTGAAAATAACCCGAACAGAAGACATACCACGGTCACCGATTGAAGGTATTAACCAGAGTTTTATCAGAACACAAAGAAAATGATTGAATTTTTTAAAATTGCAAATATCTCGAAAACGGTGGGTCCTAGGTGAAAAATAACGAAAAAAATGCTGCCTTAGGAACTCCATGTAGTTTTCGACATATTTTTCGTAGCAATTATGAAAACAGAAATTGCAAAATATTTTAAAAATCTCCGAAGTGTAGACATTTATCCTGAAACGGACAAAGGTTTTAACCACCGATATTATCAGAACACAGGAAAGTGATTAAATATATAAAATTGCAAATATCTCGAAAACGGTGCGTCCTAGGTCAAAAATGACGAAAAAAATGCTGCCTTAGGAACTCCATGTAGTTTTCGACATATTTTTCGTAGCAATTATGAAAACAGATATTAGAAAAGATTTTGAAAATCTGCCATAGTGTAGACATTAATCGTGAAACGGACAAAAGGTATTAACCACAGATATTATCAGAACACAAAGAAAGTGATCAAATATATAAAATTGCAAATATCTCGAAAACGGTGAGTCCCAAGTAAAAAATAACGAAAAACATGCTGCCTTATAAACTCTTGGTAGTTTTCTATATATTTTCCGTATCGCTTATCAAGACAGGAATTGAAAAAATTTTAAAAATAACCTGAAGGGTAGACATTCCACGGTCACCGAATGAAGGTATTAACCAGCGATTTAAGAAAAACACAAATAAAGTGATCAAATATATAAAATTGCAAATATCTCGAAAACGGTGCGTCCTAGGTGAAAAATAACGAAAAAAATACTGTCTTAGGAACTCTATGTAGTTTTCGATATATTTTCCGTACCTCTTACGAAAACAGGAATTGCAAAAGATTTTAAAAATAACCTGAAGGGTAGACATTCCACGGTCACCGAATGAAGGTATTAACCAGCGATTTAAGAAAAACACAAATAAAGTGGTTGAATATATAAAATTGCAAATATCTCGAAAACGGTGCGTCCTAGGTGAAAAATAAAGAAAAAAATGCCGCCTTAGGAACTCTATGTAGTTTTCGATATATTTTCCGTACACCTTACGAAGACAGGAATTGCAAAAGATTTTAAAAATAACCTGAAGGGTAGACATTCCACGGTCACCGAATGAAGGTATTAACCAGCGATTTAAGAAAAACACAAATAAAGTGGTTGAATATATAAAATTGCAAATATCTCGAAAACGGCTTGTCCTAGGTGAAAAATAAAGAAAAAAATGCTGTCTTAGAAACTCCATGTAGTTTTCGACATATTTTCGTAGCAATTGTGAAAACAGAAATTGAAAAAGATTTTAAAAAATCTGCCGAAAAGTAGACATTAATCGTGAAACGGACAAAAGTTTTAACCACAGATATTATCAGAACACAGGAAAGTGATTAAATATATAAAATTGCAAATATCTCGAAAACGGTGCGTCCTAGGTCAAAAATAACGAAAAAAATGCTGTCTTAGGAACTCTATGTAGTTTTCGATATATTTTCCGTACCCCTTACGAAAACAGGAATTGCAAAAGATTTCGAAAATAACCCGAACAGAAGACATTCCACGGTCACCGATTGAAGGTATTAACCAGAGTTTTATCAGAACACAAATAAAGTGATCAAATATATAAAATTGCAAATATCTCGAAAACGGTGAGTCCTAGGTGAAAAATAACGAAAAAAATGCTGCCTTAGGAACTCCATGTAGTTTTCGACATATTTTTCGTAGCAATTATGAAAACAAAAATTGGAAAAGATTTTGAAAATCTGCCATAGTGTAGACATTTATCCTGAAACGGACAAAGGTTTTAACCACCGATATTATCAGAACACAGGAAAGTGATTAAATATATAAAATTGCAAATATCTCGAAAACGGTGCGTCCTAGGTGAAAAATAACATAAAAAATGCTGTCTTAGGAACTCTATGTAGTTTTCGATATATTTTCCGTACCCCTTACGAAAACAGGAATTGCAAAAGATTTTAAAAAATAACCTGAAGGGTAGACATTCCACGGTCACCGAATGAAGGTATTAACCAGCGATTTAAGAAAAACACAAATAAAGTGATCAAATATATAAAATTGCAAATATCTCGAAAACGGTGAGTCCTAGGTCAAAAATAACGAAAAAAATGCTGTCTTAGGAACTCTATGTAGTTTTCGATATATTTTCCGTACCCCTTACGAAAACAGGAATTGCAAAAGATTTTAAAAATAACCTCAAGGGTAGACATTCCACGTTCACTGAGTAAAGGTATTAAAAAGCGATTTTAGCAAAACACAAAGATAGTGATTAAATATATAAAATTGCAAATATCTCGAAAACGGTGAGTCCTAGGTGAAAAATAACGAAAAAAATGCTGCCTTAGGAACTCTATGTAGTTTTCGATATATTTTCCGTACCCCTTACGAAAACAGGAATTGCAAAAGATTTTAAAAATAACCTGAAGGGTAGACATTCCACGGTCACCGAATGAAGGTATTAACCAGCGATTTAAGAAAAACACAAAGAAAGTGATCAAATATATAAAATTGCAAATATCTCGAAAACGGTGAGTCCTAGGTGAAAAATAACGAAAAAAATGCTGTCTTAGGAACTCTATGTATTTTCGTCATATTTTCCGTACCAATTACGAAAACAGGAATTGCAAAAGATTTTAAAAATAACCTGAAGGGTAGACATTCCACGGTCACCGAATGAAGGTATTAACCAGCGATTTAAGAAAAACACAAAGAAAGTGATTAAATATATAAAATTGCAAATATCTCGAAAACGGTGAGTCCTAGGTGAAAAATAACGAAAAAAATGATGCCTTAGGAACTCCATGTAGTTTTCGATATATTTTCGGTAGCAATTATGAAAACAGAATATGAAAAGGATTTTAAAAATCTGCCGAAAAGTAGACATTAATCGTGAAACGGACAAAAGTTTTAACCACAGATATTATCAGAACACAAGAAAGTTGTTAAATATATAAAATTGCAAATATCTCGAAAACGGTGCGTCCTAGGTCAAAAATAACGAAAAAAATGCTGCCTTAGGAACTCTATGTAGTTTTCGATATATTTTCCGTACCCCTTACGAAAACAGGAAATGCAAAAGATTTTAAAAATAACCCGAACAGAAGACATTCCACGGTCACCGAGTGAAGGTATTAACCAGAGTTTTATCAGAACACAAAGAAAATGATTGAATTTTTTAAAATTGCAAATATCTCGAAAACGGTGCGTCCTAGGTCAAAAATGACGAAAAAAATGCTGCCTTAGGAACTCCATGTAGTTTTCGACATATTTTTCGTAGCAATTATGAAAACAGAAATTGGAAAAGATTTTGAAAATCTGCCATAGTGTAGACATTTATCCTGAAACGGACAAAGGTTTTAACCACCGATATTATCAGAACACAGGAAAGTGATTAAATATATAAAATTGCAAATATCTCGAAAACGGTGCGTCCTAGGTCAAAAATGACGAAAAAAATGCTGTCTTAGGAACTCTATGTAGTTTTCGATATATTTTCCGTACCCCTTACGAAAACAGGAATTGCAAAAGATTTTAAAAATAACCTGAAGGGTAGACATTCCACGGTCACCGAATGAAGGTATTAACCAGCGATTTAAGAAAAACACAAATAAAGTGATCAAATATATAAAATTGCAAATATCTCGAAAACGGTGCGTCCTAGGTCAAAAATGACGAAAAAAATGCTGTCTTAGGAACTCTATGTAGTTTTCGATATATTTTCCGTACCCCTTACGAAAACAGGAATTGCAAAAGATTTTAAAAATAACCTGAAGGGTAGACATTCCACGGTCACCGAATGAAGGTATTAACCAGCGATTTAAGAAAAACACAAATAAAGTGATCAAATATATAAAATTGCAAATATCTCGAAAACGGTGAGTCCTAGGTGAAAAATAACGAAAAAAATGATGCCTTAGGAACTCCATATAGTTTTCGATATATTTTCGGTAGCAATTATGAAAACAGAAATTGAAAAAGATTTTAAAAATCTGCCGAAGTGTAGACATTAATCGTGAAACGGACAAAAGTTTTAACCACAGATATTATCAGAACACAAGAAAGTTGTTAAATATATAAAATTGCAAATATCTCGAAAACGGTGCGTCCTAGGTCAAAAATAACGAAAAAAATGCTGCCTTAGGAACTCTATGTAGTTTTCGATATATTTTCCGTACCCCTTACGAAAACAGGAATTGCAAAAGATTTTAAAAATAACCTGAACAGAAGACATTCCACAGTCACCGAGTGAAGGTATTAAAAAGAGATTTATATCAGAACACAAAGAAAATGATTGAATTTTTTAAAATTGCAAATATCTCGAAAACGGTGGGTCCTAGGTGAAAAAAAACGAAAAAAATGCTGCCTTTGGAACTCTATGTAGTTTTCGACATCTTTTTCGTAGCAATTATAAAAACAGAAATTGGAAAAGATTTTAAAAATCTTCCGTAGTGTAGATATTTATCCTGAAACGGACAAAGGTTTTAACCACGATTTTATCAGAACACAAATAAAGTGATCAAATATATAAAATTGCAAATATCTCGAAAACGGTGCGTCCTAGGTCAAAAATAACGAAAAAAATGCTGTCTTAGGAACTCTATGTAGTTTTCGATATATTTTCCGTACCTCTTACGAAAACAGGAATTGCAAAAGATTTTAAAAATAACCTGAAGGGTAGACATTCCACGGTCACCGAATGAAGGTATTAACCAGCGATTTAAGAAAAACACAAATAAAGTGATCAAATATATAAAATTGCAAATATCTCGAAAACGGTGAGTCCTAGGTGAAAAATAACGAAAAAAATGATGCCTTAGGAACTCCATGTAGTTTTCGATATATTTTCGGTAGCAATTATGAAAACAGAATATGAAAAGGATTTTAAAAATCTGCCGAAAAGTAGACATTAATCGTGAAACGGACAAAAGTTTTAACCACAGATATTATCAGAACACAAGAAAGTTGTTAAATATATAAAATTGCAAATATCTCGAAAACGGTGCGTCCTAGGTCAAAAATGACGAAAAAAATGCTGCCTTAGGAACTCCATGTAGTTTTCGACATATTTTCCGTAGCCCTTACGAAAACAGGAAATTGGAAAAGATTTTAAAAATAACCTGAAGTGAAGACATTCCACGGTCACCGAGTGAAGGTATTAACCAGATTTTATCAGAACACAAATAAAGTGATCAAATATATAAAATTGCAAATATCTCGAAAACGGTTTGTCCTAGGTGAAAAATAACGAAAAAAATGCTGTTTTAGAAACTCTATATAGTTTTCGATATATTTTCCGTAGCAAATTACGAAAACAGAATTGGAAAAGATTTTAAAAATCTCCCGATAGTAAGACATTCCACGGTCAAACCGGACAAAGGTTTTAACCACCGATATTATCAGAACACAGGAAAGTGATTAAATATATAAAATTGCAAATATCTCGAAAACGGTGAGTCCTAGGTGAAAAATAACGAAAAAAATGATGCCTTAGGAACTCCATGTAGTTTTCGATATATTTTCGGTAGCAATTATGAAAACAGAAATTGAAAAAGATTTTAAAAATCTGCCGAAGTGTAGACATTAATCGTGAAACGGACAAAAGTTTTAACCACAGATATTATCAGAACACAAGAAAGTTGTTAAATATATAAAATTGCAAATATCTCGAAAACGGTGCGTCCTAGGTCAAAAATAACGAAAAAAAATGCTGCCTTAGGAACTCTATGTAGTTTTCGATATATTCTCCGTACCCCTTACGAAAACAGGAAATGCAAAAGATTTTAAAAATAACCTGAAGGGTAGACATTCCACGGTCACCGAATGAAGGTATTAACCAGCGATTTTATCAGAACACAAAGAAAGTGATCAAATATATAAAATTGCAAATATCTCGAAAACGGTGAGTCCTAGGTGAAAAATAACGAAAAAAATGATGCCTTAGGAACTCCATGTAGTTTTCGATATATTTTCCGTACCCCATACGAAAACAGGAATTGCAAAAGATTTTAAAAATAACCTGAAGGGTAGACATTCCACGGTCACCGAATGAAGGTATTAACCAGCGATTTAAGAAAAACACAAAGAAAGTGATCAAATATATAAAATTGCAAATATCTCGAAAACGGTGAGTCCTAGGTGAAAAATAACGAAAAAAATGATGCCTTAGGAACTCCATGTAGTTTTCGATATATTTTCGGTAGCAATTATGAAAACAGAATATGAAAAGGATTTTAAAAATCTGCCGAAAAGTAGACATTAATCGTGAAACGGACAAAAGTTTTAACCACAGATATTATCAGAACACAAATAAAGTGATCAAATATATAAAATTGCAAATATCTCGAAAACGGTGCGTCCTAGGTCAAAAATAACGAAAAAAATGCTGCCTTAGGAACTCTATGTAGTTTTCGATATATTTTCCGTACCCCTTACGAAAACAGGAATTGCAAAAGATTTTAAAAATAACCCGAACAGAAGACATTCCACGGTCACCGAGTGAAGGTATTAACCAGAGTTTTATCAGAACACAAAGAAAATGATTGAATTTTTTAAAATTGCAAATATCTCGAAAACGGTGCGTCCTAGGTCAAAAATGACGAAAAAAATGCTGCCTTAGGAACTCCATGTAGTTTTCGACATATTTTTCGTAGCAATTATGAAAACAGAAATTGGAAAAGATTTTGAAAATCTGCCATAGTGTAGATATTTATCCTGAAACGGACAAAGGTTTTAACCACCGATATTATCAGAACACAGGAAAGTGATTAAATATATAAAATTGCAAATATCTCGAAAACGGTGAGTCCTAGGTGAAAAATAACGAAAAAAATGATGCCTTAGGAACTCCATGTAGTTTTCGATATATTTTCCGTACCCCTTACGAAAACAGGAATTGCAAAAGATTTTAAAAATAACCTGAAGGGTAGACATTCCACGGTCACCGAATGAAGGTATTAACCAGCGATTTAAGAAAAACACAAATAAAGTGATCAAATATATAAAATTGCAAATATCTCGAAAACGGTGCGTCCTAGGTCAAAAATAACGAAAAAAATGCTGCCTTAGGAACTCTATGTAGTTTTCGATATATTTTCCGTACCCCTTACGAAAACAGGAATTGCAAAAGATTTTAAAAATAACCTGAAGGGTAGACATTCCACGGTCACCGAATGAAGGTATTAACCAGCGATTTAAGAAAAACACAAATAAAGTGATCAAATATATAAAATTGCAAATATCTCGAAAACGGTGAGTCCTAGGTGAAAAATAACGAAAAAAATGATGCCTTAGGAACTCCATGTAGTTTTCGATATATTTTCGGTAGCAATTATGAAAACAGAAATTGAAAAAGATTTTAAAAATCTGCCGAAGTGTAGACATTAATCGTGAAACGGACAAAAGTTTTAACCACAGATATTATCAGAACACAAGAAAGTTGTTAAATATATAAAATTGCAAATATCTCGAAAACGGTGCGTCCTAGGTCAAAAATAACGAAAAAAATGCTGCCTTAGGAACTCTATGTAGTTTTCGATATATTTTCCGTACCCCTTACGAAAACAGGAATTGCAAAAGATTTTAAAAATAACCTGAAGGGTAGACATTCCACGGTCACCGAATGAAGGTATTAACCAGCGATTTAAGAAAAACACAAATAAAGTGATCAAATATATAAAATTGCAAATATCTCGAAAACGGTGAGTCCTAGGTGAAAAATAACGAAAAAAATGCTGCCTTAGGAACTCCATGTAGTTTTCGACATATTTTTCGTAGCAATTATGAAAACAGAATATGAAAAGGATTTTAAAAATCTGCCGAAAAGTAGACATTAATCGTGAAACGGACAAAAGTTTTAACCACAGATATTATCAGAACACAAGAAAGTTGTTAAATATATAAAATTGCAAATATCTCGAAAACGGTGCGTCCTAGGTCAAAAATAACGAAAAAAATGCTGCCTTAGGAACTCTATGTAGTTTTCGATATATTTTCGATAAAGATCCTTAGGAACTCTATTTAGTTTTCGATATATTTTCAGTAGCAATTATGAAAACAGAAATTGAAAAAGATTTTAAAAATCTGCCGAAATGTAGACATTAATCATGAAACGGACAAAAGTTTTAACCACAGATATTATCAGAACACAAGAAAGTTGTTAAATATATAAAATTGCAAATATCTCGAAAACGGTGCGTCCTAGGTCAAAAATGACGAAAAAAATGCTGCCTTAGGAACTCCATGTAGTTTTCGACATATTTTTCGTAGCAATTATGAAAACAGAAATTGGAAAAGATTTTGAAAATCTGCCATAGTGTAGACATTTATCCTGAAACGGACAAAGGTTTTAACCACCGATATTATCAGAACACAGGAAAGTGATTAAATATATAAAATTGCAAATATCTCGAAAACGGTGCGTCCTAGGTCAAAAATGACGAAAAAAATGCTGTCTTAGGAACTCTATGTAGTTTTCGATATATTTTCCGTACCCCTTACGAAAACAGGAATTGCAAAAGATTTTAAAAATAACCCGAACAGAAGACATTCCACGGTCACCGATTGAAGGTATTAACCAGCGATTTTATCAGAACACAAAGAAAATGATTGAATTAAATATATAAAATTGCAAATATCTCGAAAA
Organism: Pardosa pseudoannulata; assembly: GCA_032207245.1. Taxonomy (NCBI): domain Eukaryota; kingdom Metazoa; phylum Arthropoda; class Arachnida; order Araneae; family Lycosidae; genus Pardosa; species Pardosa pseudoannulata. Next base: position 4,563 of record JAGEOH010001551.1, on the reverse strand, counting down.
CGGTGCGTCCTAGGTGAAAAATAACGAAAAAAATGCTGCCTTAGGAACTCCATGTAGTTTTCGACATATTTTTCGTAGCAATTATGAAAACAGAAATTGGAAAAGATTTTGAAAATCTGCCATAGTGTAGACATTTATCCTGAAACGGACAAAGGTTTTAACCACCGATATTATCAGAACACAGGAAAGTGATTAAATATATAAAATTGCAAATATCTCGAAAACGGTGCGTCCTAGGTCAAAAATAACGAAAAAAATGCTGTCTTAGGAACTCTATGTAGTTTTCGATATATTTTCCGTACCCCTTACGAAAACAGGAATTGCAAAAGATTTTAAAAATAACCTGAAGGGTAGACATTCCACGGTCACCGAATGAAGGTATTAACCAGCGATTTAAGAAAAACACAAAGAAAGTGATCAAATATATAAAATTGCAAATATCTCGAAAACGGTGAGTCCTAGGTGAAAAATAACGAAAAAAATGATGCCTTAGGAACTCCATGTAGTTTTCGATATATTTTCGGTAGCAATTATGAAAACAGAATATGAAAAGGATTTTAAAAATCTGCCGAAAAGTAGACATTAATCGTGAAACGGACAAAAGTTTTAACCACAGATATTATCAGAACACAAGAAAGTTGTTAAATATATAAAATTGCAAATATCTCGAAAACGGTGCGTCCTAGGTCAAAAATAACGAAAAAAATGCTGCCTTAGGAACTCTATGTAGTTTTCGATATATTTTCCGTACCCCTTACGAAAACAGGAATTGCAAAAGATTTTAAAAATAACCCGAACAGAAGACATTCCACGGTCACCGAGTGAAGGTATTAACCAGAGTTTTATCAGAACACAAAGAAAATGATTGAATTTTTTAAAATTGCAAATATCTCGAAAACGGTGGGTCCTAGGTGAAAAATAACGAAAAAAATGCTGCCTTAGGAACTCCATGTAGTTTTCGACATATTTTTCGTAGCAATTATGAAAACAGAAATTGGAAAAGATTTTGAAAATCTGCCATAGTGTAGACATTTATCCTGAAACGGACAAAGGTTTTAACCACCGATATTATCAGAACACAGGAAAGTGATTAAATATATAAAATTGCAAATATCTCGAAAACGGTGCGTCCTAGGTCAAAAATAACGAAAAAAATGCTGTCTTAGGAACTCTATGTAGTTTTCGATATAGTTTCCGTACCCCTTACGAAAACAGGAATTGCAAAGATTTTAAAAATAACCTGAAGGGTAAGACATTCCACGGTCACCGAATGAAGGTATTAACCAGCGATTTTATCAGAACACAAAGAAAATGATTAAATATATAAAATTGCAAATATCTCGAAAACGGTGAGTCCTAGGTGAAAAATAACGAAAAAAATGATGCCTTAGGAACTCCATGTAGTTTTCGATATATTTTCGGTAGCAATTATGAAAATAGAAATTGAAAAAGATTTTAAAAATCTGCCGAAATGTAGACATTAATCATGAAACGGAGAAACGTTTTCACCACAGATATTATCAGAACACAAGAAAGTTGTTAAATATATAAAATTGCAAATATCTCGAAAACGGTGCGTCCTAGGTGAAAAATAACGAAAAAAATGCTGTCTTAGGAACTCCATGTAGTTTTCGATATATTTTCCGTACCAATTATGAAAACAGGAATTGCAAAAGATTTTCAAAATAACCCGAACTGAAGACATTCCACTGTCACCGAGTGAAGGTATTAACCAGCGATTTTATCAGAACACAAAGAAAATGTTTGAATATATAAAATTGCAAATATCTCGAAAACGGTGCGTCCTAGGTCAAAAATAACGAAAAAAAATGCTGCCTTAATATCTCCATGTAGATTTCCATATATATTCCTTATCAAATTTGAAAACAGAAATTGGAAAAGATTTTAAAAATAACCCGAAGCGTAGACATTCCACTTGCACCGAGCGGATTAATTAACCAGCGATTTTATCAGAACACAAAGAAAGTGATTGAATATTTAAAATTGCAAATATCTCGAAAACGGTGCGTCCTAGGTGAAAAATAACGAAAAAAATGCTGCCTTAGGAACTCCATGTAGTTTTCGACATATTTTTCGTAGCAATTATGAAAACAGAAATTGGAAAAGATTTTTAAAATCTGACGAAGTGTAGACAATTATCGTGAAACGGACAAAAGTTTTAACCACAGATATTATCAGAGCACAGGAAAAGGATTGAAATATATAAAATTGCAAATATCTCGAAAACGGCTTGTCCTAGGTGAAAAATAACGAAAAAAATGCTGTCTTAGAAACTCTATGTAGTTTTAGATGTGTTTGCCGTACGCATTACCAAAACAGGTATTGCAAAAGATTTTAAAAATAACCCGAAGAGAAGACATTCCACGTCACCGAGTGAAGGTATTAATAAGCGATTTTATCAGAACACAAAGAAAATGATTGAATATTTAAAATTGCAAATATCTCGAAAACGGTGAGTCCTAGGTGAAAAATAACGAAAAAAATGCTGCCTTAGGAACTCCATGTAGTTTTCGACATATTTTTCGTAGCAATTATGAAAACAGAAATTGAAAAATTTTTTAAAAATCTGTTGAAGTGTAGACAATAATCGTGAAACGAACGAAGGTTTTAACCACCGATATTATCACAACACAGGAAAGTGATTAAATATATATATATATATATATATATATATATATATATATATATATATATATATAAAATTGCAAATATCTCGAAAACGGTGCGTCCTATGTGAAAAATAACGAAAAAAATGCTGCCTTATTAATTTCATGTAGTTTCCGATATATTTTCCGTACCCCTTATGAAAACATGAATTTGAAAAGGTTTTTAAAATAACCCGAAGAGAAGACATTCCACGGTCAAGGAGTGAAGGTATTAACCAACGATTTTATCAGAACACAGAAAAATGATTGAATATATAAAATTGCAAATATCTCGAAAACGGTGCGTCCTAGGTGAAAAATAACGAAGAAAATGTTGCCTTAGGAACTCCATGTAGTTTTCGATATATTTTCCGTAACAATTTTGGAAACAGAAATTGAAAAATATTTTAAAAATCTGCCGAAGTGTAGACATTAATCGTGAAACGAACAAATTTTTTAACCAGCGATATTATCAGAACACAGTAAAGTTTAAATAATATATAAAATTGCAAATATCTCGAAAACGGTGCGTCCTAGGTGAAAAAGAACGAATAAAATGCTGTCTTAGGAACCGTATGTAGTTTTCGATATATTTTATGTACCCCCTACGAAAACAGGAATTGAAAAAGATTTTAAAAATAACCCGAAGAGAAGACATTCCACGTGCACCTAGTGAATTTATTAACCAGCGATTTTATCAGAACACAAAGAAAATGATTGTATTTTAAAAATTGCAAATATGTCGAAAACGGTGCGTCCTAGGTGAAAAATAACGAAAAAAAAGCTGCCTTACGAACTCCATGTAGTTTTCGACATATTTTTCGTAAATATTTTGAAATCAGATATTCAAAAAGAACTTAAAAATCTGCCGAAGTGGAGACAATAATCGTGAAACGAACGAAGGTTTTAACCACCGATATTATCACAACACAGGAAAGTTTAATGTATATATAAAATTGCAAATATCTCGAAAACGGTTTGTCCTAGGTGAAAAATAACGAAAAAATGCTGCCTTAGGAACTCTATGTAGTTTTCGATATATTTTCCGTTCCACTTACGAAAACAGGAATTGCAAATGATTTTAAAAATAACCCGAAGAGAAGACATTCCACGATCACCTAGCGAATTAATTAACCAGCGATTTTATCAGAACACAAACAAAATGATGGAATATATAAAATTGCAAATATCTCGAAAACGGTGCGTCCTAGGTGAAAATTAACGAAAAAAATGCTGCCTTAGGAACTACATGTAGTTTTCGATATATTTTTCGTAGCAATTATGAAAACAGAAATTAGAAATGCTTTTAAAAATCTCCCGAATTTTAGACAATAATCGTGAAACGAACGAAGGATTTAACCACCGATATTATCAGAACACAGGAAAGTTATTAAATATATAAAATTGCAAATATCTCGAAAACGGTGCGTCCTAGGTGAAAAATAACGAAAAAAATGCTGCCTTAGGAACTCCATGTAGTTTTCGATATATTTTCGGTAGCAATTATGAAAACAGAATATGAAAAGGATTTTAAAAATCTGCCGAAGTGTAGAAATTAATGGTGAAACGAACAAAGGTTTTAACCAGCGATATTATCAGAACACAGGAAAGTTATTAAATATATAAAATTGCAAATATCTCGAAAACGGTGCGTCCTAGGGGAAATATGATGAAAAAAATGCTGACTTAGAAACTCTATGTAGTTTTCGATATATTTTCCTTACCCCTTACGAAAACAGGAATTGCAAAAGATTTTAAAAATAACCTGAAGGGTAGACATTCCACGGTCACCGAGTGAAGGTATTAACCAGCGATTTTATCAGAACACAAAGAAAATTTTGAATTTTTAAAATTGCAAATATCTCGAAAACGGTGCGTCCTGGGTGAAAAATAACGA
>JAGEOH010001550.1:0-17513 GCA_032207245.1 Pardosa pseudoannulata | reverse complement strand
TTTTTTTTTTTTTTTTTTTACTTCATGAGTCCATGTATGCTTCCTAATTCCTCATCCTTTGTCTTAACCGTGGCCTGTTTACCTTTTAACTTTTGCTTATGTATGGATTTAAGTAATTCCAATTGATCTATTAACCACATATTTGTCATTATTTCTTTTGCATGAAAATTGCTGTTCTTAGGTAACATTTTATACTTTAACGTTATCATATCATCCGCTTTATGTACAAGAACTGAATGTTTTTTGTAAGCACCTATGCTAAATCGTGACATAGCTAAACTTCTTCGTATTGTTCTCAAATAATCACGGGCTGCTATGTAGTAGAAAACTTTAGTTCTTCGAGTTTCACTATATAGTTTTTCTCGAAATAATTGGTTTACTTCATGAGGAGGTATATTACCATTATTTAATTCGCCTGTCGTATTATCTGAAGTTGCCATACTTTTCCTTTCTTTATCCTCATCATCTGGGTTATTAGTTTCTCCTCTTGTTTCACGATTATGAATTGTATGATTAGGTTGTAAATTTTCTGAATTAGTTGAACTTATATTTTTGTTACCTGGAACATTTGTTGGATGAATTGCGAATTTCTTTTTTTCAAAATATGCTGAAATGTTTGCCTGATCTAATTTTTCGTCTCGAGATTTTGGTTTATAATTTAGTTCATAATCTTGAGATTTTCGTTTCCTTTTCATTTTATTCTGACGTTTATTTTCTCCGTAATGGTTATCTGCATCTATTTCATCATCTACATCCATAACTTCTGTTTCGTCTTTAATCGGTGGATTGCCATCTACAAACTCGTCTTTAATCGGTGGATTGTCATCTACAAACTCGTCTTTAATCGGTGGATTGTCATCTACAAACTCGTCTTTAATCGGTGGATTGTCATATACATTCTCGTCTTTAATCGGTGGATTGTCATATACAAACTCGTCTTTAATCGTCTTTAATCGGTGGATTGTCATATACATTCTCGTCTTTAATCAGTGGATTGTCATATACATTCTCGTCTTTAATCAGTGGATTGTCATATACATTCTCGTCTTTAATCAGTGGATTGTCATATACATTCTCGTCTTTAATCAGTGGATTGTCATATACATTCTCGTCTTTAATCAGTAAAACTTCATTTTCTTCTTTTTTATCATCTACATCCATATTATCTGTACCTTTTTTAATCTCTAAAACTTGATTTTCATCTTTTTTATCACCATTTTTTTTAATCTGTTGATCTTTACTCGCTTCTGAGTTATCCATCTTACTTTACTGTTGTAAAAAAATAAGAATATGTCTCTTGAATATATTTTATTTAAAAATCCATGGATAAATTACAATAACAATTTCATACGTTCTCGTTTAGTGTTATACTATCCGCAAAACGTTGTTTTTGCCGTTCAGTTGTTGAATCATCTAACAAAATCAGATGTGTACAAAATGTATCCTTATGCTGACCAAATAGACATTACTACGTTCCAAAATGTGAAATGGGAAAATACTTTTATTATTTTTAATCATGACTTACAAGTAATACAAGCCCCTGAACCTATTTTAAATTTAATATCTCTGGACCGCCGTTTACATTTTCAAGAAGCCCCTTCTATTGTTTTTGGTCCGTTTAGATGGTCTTATATAGAACTATTTCGGTACCAGTGGTTAGGAATTCTTTTCATTGTAGTTTTCAAACTCATGTGGACTTTAACACGGTACACGAAGAAGTCTGTGTTGGTATCCAAAAAGAAGTCAAACGTTCCAAAATTGTCGGATCAGTAAATACGTAATGTGCTTGATGAAGTACCGGTTTAGTTTTTAATTCGCCGTACGCTTTTTGAGCCTTGTTATAAATTTTTTTGGAAAAGTCTTTATCTTTTAACGCGACTATTAGCTGGTTCCGGTCATAAATATCATATAAAGAATTTTCCATGTAAAGCTGAGGAAAATGACGCTGTGTATAATAATCTAAGATCCACAAGTAAATCATCCAAAAAGATTGTATCAAGTCGGAATTTATGTAAATCACCTCTGTATACTTCAAATTGGGCAACATGTTTTGTATAAAATCTGCTAAGGTGGAGGGGGGGTCTTCAGAAAGAGTCAAATGTTGATGAATTTTTGGAGCATTTTTAGTCGTGATGCCTACAATTGGGGGGATAAAATCATTGCCGAATAAGGTGGATATAGGGAGAAGGCTTGAAGGAAGTTCCGTTATTTTATAATACTTTTTATACCTAAATACTTGTATGCTATCGTATCGATTCAATCGTAACAAAGCCAAAATAAATACATCTTGGTCCACGCTGACAATAATGGGCTGACGCAATTGGATTTTTTCCGCCACTTGAAATATTTTGTGTTCTCCTTCGCCAACGACATGACATCCACATAGCACCACATGAAGGGGTCGTTCGGTCATGTAATCCTTTAAACAATCTATCAAAAAGTTTTCGACTTGAAGAGTAATGGTGTTTGCTCCAAACAAGGCAAATTTATAAAGTGTTTTCTTTGTATTTAATGATTTATTTTCACGTCTTTCTCTTTGAGTCGGCCATTTCATGGGTACTCCTACTCCGTCAAAAGAAATGACAACAGTTAAATTATCACGGTTAAGAGTATTTAATAGGGCTAAGATTTGAGACCAAACATATTGACAAATTTCCAAGATTGAACACTCCACAGCATGATCAATACCAGCATATAAATAACTTTGAGCATCAATTAAAATGGAATCATATTCGTCCGGATTATCAGAGGGCTCTTGGAAGAGACGTAGTAGTTGACACAGATTTGTAATACCCATTGTGGTATAGGTACTACTTAATTTCGAATACTTATTATTATTAAAAAAAAAAAAAAAAAAAAAAAAAAAAAAAAAAAAAAAAAAATATATATATATATATATATATATATATATATATGCCATTTATTTATATTTTGTTACATTTTACAGTAAATAATGTTTTTACAATGTATATATATTTGTCAAAGTACATTTTAAATAATATACATATATCACAATTTCATTTATTAATTCAATAATTCACACATAATATCTATCACAGTTTCTGTTTCATGGATTCGTCAACTGCATCATACATTCTATTTCATATATAATTTCTTTTATCACTACAATTAAATCTTCCATGTCGTGGTTTACTAATGTTTCATCGTCGTGGTTTACTAATGTTTCATCGTCTTGGTTTACTAATGTTTCATCGTCTTGGTTTACTAATGTTTCGTATAAAGCTTCCAATCTATCGATATGGTGTTCCATAAATTCAAAGCGCATTCCATAAAATGTATCTCGTTCCTCTTTCATTTTCTCCAGGAAATAATCAAGATCTTCTTGAGAAGTTGAAACAAACTCTTCTATCAGTCCAACGTCATACAATGCCTCCAGATCTTCAGCTAATGATACAAATTTACGTATCAAATCTGAACCCTCTCTTTGCGTACACATCTTTAGAGTCACCAGACGAGACGAAGTATATATAGAGAGTCACCAAGCGAGACGAAGTATATATAGAGAGTCACCAAGCGAGACGAAGTATAGGCGAGAGAGAGTCACCAGGCAAGACGACGAAGTATAGGCGAGAGAGTCACCAGGCGAGACGAAGTATAGGCGAGAGAGTCACCAGGCGAGACGAAGTATAGGCGAGAGAGTCACCAGGCGAGACGAAGTATAGGCGAGAGAGTCACCAGGCGAGACGAAGTATAGGCGAGAGAGCAATTTTTAACCAATAAAAAGAAAGTAGTGAATCCAATTTTACCGTCTTTTAATGTAGTGAATAAAATATCACTTACTGATGTTTTCTAAATGTTATCCGAGAGCTTCCATAGATTTCATGAGTCAAATTTTGTTTTCCTTTAATAAGAGATAAGATTTCCCAAAAGTATCAACTTTTCCATCGATGGATGAAGAACTTGTTTGAAGACAATTCGGTAACAATTAAATAATAAAAGCGTCATCAAATAAGTAATATAGCTAGCTAAGCTAAGAAATGAGCAGCGGCTGCAAGAAAAGGATATATAAGCTAACAGAAAAAGAAAAAAAAAAAAAAAAAAAAAAAAAAAAAAAAAAAAAAAAAAAAAAAAAAAAAAAAAAAAAAAATTTTTTTTTTTTTTTTTTTTTTTTTTTTTTTTTTTTTTTTTTCTAAACATTGATTTCAAAAAATTTTCTTGCATGCCACGTTTCTGCTGATTTCTTAGCTATGTCAGTACTCCATATTATGTTAACAAATACTTTACCGTTTCTTTTAATAGTTCTTACGCGATACATTAATACAGTGATATGTAAAATTAGAATAGTAATCATCAAAAAATACCATACCCAAAATATTTTTCGATAAACTACATTTAGAGGTAGCAGGCATATAAACTTTCCACTTGTAATGTCTCCTCCAGTATAAAAGTCAACAAAACAGACACCCGTTTCAGGAAATAATACAGAAATTGCTTTCCAGGACCAACACATTTTTAACCATACATTATTAAAAAAGGCGTTAGTTATGCACAGGTAGACAATTAAATGCAGAAAGTAGATAATTTCCAATGCAAAAGTTTTCCAAAACATCCAATCACCTTTCGATGTCAAGATGGTCTCATGTAATTTCATGGCCGATTCCACATCCCTTGTCGGAACAGAAATTTCTTTCAAACTGTTCTTATATCGATGAGTCCAAATTGAAAATGGAAGATAAAAACTATAAGCTGATAGTAAGATATAGATGGATATCCATTGATAGTAACTGTGGTAGATGGTCGGTTCTCCCGGAGTAAAAGTTCCATTAATCAAGCACTGAGTTTCGACATAATGGGTAGATATGGATGTTCTATCCATGTGACAAATAATGTTATTGCCAAAAATCTGACGTGCAAGACATAACACAAACGAAAAGAGAAATATATTTCGAACATAATGTTGTTGAAAATCAACTAAATTGCTGTGACTTTTTTTGTGTTTAGATCCAAATTTAATAAATTGTAACAAAGGTATCATTATTGCTCTCTTTATATAAAGGTACCGTAAAAAATAAGCATTAACATTATGTCTATGGAAAGAACTGTGAAAAGAGAGTTTCAATGCTTTCGACAGTTATTCACATAAGGAAAAAATAATTTTTTTTTTTTTTTTTTTTTTTTTTTTTTTGTTTTTTTTTTTTTTTTTTTAATTATTACTTCCTTTTTTTAATACATTTTCAATTAAATACTCGAACGTATCTTCCAACATGACATCCGTATGATGTATAGCATCCAACACGTCTTTTTCAATCACTCGCTTGTTTCCGTCCATTAAACGCCCCAAATAATCTACTTTTATATCGTGTACGTTATAAGCTATTTTAGTATACCCGTAGCCAGGTTGCCAAATTTTACCCGATTCTGATAGCGCCTGATGTGATATATTAGCGTGGGCCACAGCTTCCAGCGGTGTTAAACCCTTCCAAAAACTACTTTTCACGTACAAATTACCTTGTGGTCCAATTTCATCAAACATTTGCTTCAAGTGTTCAAAGGATCCCTTTGCCCCCGCATCTATTTGCACCTTAAAACAATCCCCTTTGGAATGCATCTCTTTTAACGTGAGTGCAAATAGCATGCGTCTATGTAAAGCATCCAAGTAGAATCGACGCATATTGTCAAAAGCGTCAAAGCATTTTTTCGATCCATACAACTCATAAATCACCTGAAATGTTTTATGTAAATTACGATTCTTGTACGGCAAAAAATCAATTTCGTCGTAAAATAAATGATACGCTACCAGCATATCTTGACTAGGCGCCAATTTTAAACCCGTGACAAAACATCCCATTTCCCATTCTGAATTTAATAAACTAGCACATTCAGCTTGAGACTGTAGATTCGGAACCATGTAGATATTAATTTCATCTCCGTCGAAATCTCCGTTAATGGAATTGATGATTTCAAGAGGGATTCCAAAACACTGGTGAGGCCACGAATGATCGTCATTTGGGATTTGGAGAGCTACTATATTGCCGGGCTGTAAGGTAGGCATCCGATTTAAAATAATCCATTTTCCTTTTAATTGAAAACGGTCTATAATAAAATCGGGAACTCTAATTTGATTGGGTCGTAGACTAGAGTCGGGTACAATCATGCCTCGCATCGATAAAATACATCGTTTCCCAAAAGCAATTTGTCGTATAAGTGTAGCTTTTCCACAAGATCTAGAGCTTAAACTTCCATAGTTTAATGGAGCGTCTTGCATTTGTTTATAAAATAGTGGAGTCTTAGACGGAGGGTGAACATGTTTCGTTCTGTAGGTAACAGGTAAACCTTTCACAAACTTTAGAACTTTTTCGTAAACTAAAGTTGTCGTGACTTGCCAGAAGATAGGATCTGGAAAGACGAGAAACTCTTGATCGGAGATGATTTTGGAACGTTCCAACATGCGCTGTAGTTGAGGCAACGTAAATACGTATCTAGGTGTTTTTACCGCTATGGAATTGACGGTATAGCATTTTATGCCACTGTTGTAGTAAAATTGGCCACAACAATTGGTGTAGTGCACGTTATCAAACTTAAATTTTTTTTGACACGTGTTGCAATGCGGACTATAGGTGTGACATTTTCTCCAGTCTTTGAGCATGGAAATTAAATCATCAGGGTCGAGACGCACTTTACAATCCTCATAATTGAGTAATTTAACCCGGTACTGTGTGACGGCCATTAAAAAACAAAGTATGTTTAAAGCGAAAGAAGTTTATGTAAAGGATGGGAGTCAGAAGTATCCACAGAGGAACTCTAATCTCTTTGCTCGAGATGGTAAGTTTTATGCAAAACACGAATTAGGGAGAGAATACTACCCAGAAAAAAAAACGATATACATAAAAGATCCAGAAACTAATAAAAATATACCGTGCAACAATATATCAAAGTTTAGAAGCTTTAAAGCCGCAATTCGATGTCTATGCTTTATAAATTTTTTGTGTCCAAAGCGTTGTAAGTAACAACAAAAAAAAAAAAAAAAAAAAAAAAAAAATTTTTTTTTTTTTTTTTTTTTTTTTTTTTTTTTTTTAATGACTTTACATAGACATACGAAAAAGGTTTATTCCATAATAAGAGTTATTAAATGATATATTTCTTTTGCAATAGTTATTACTAATTCGTCAGTATCTTCCTGGTCCATCAATGATATACACCACAATTCTAAAAAGTATAAATGCTCATCAATATCACATTGTAATTCATTAAATCTTTCTTTCATCCCGGATATTCTTTCCTTGAAATCTTTAAAATTCATAGGAAAAGAGTAATATATATTTCTGAATTTATAACTTTTATCCCACGAACTAATCCTCTCTTCTGTGAAAGATTTTATATCATACAAGAGGTTAAGAGCCACTTCTCTAAGAGTCATATCACTTTGATTCAACGGTTTTAAACCATGTATCCTTTCAATGAAATATTTTATATCATCTAGCATAGCCTCTGCACTGAGAGCCATTTTAAAAGATAATTAGATATGGAATATACTTTTGAAACGAAACGTATTATATTATTACAAAAAAAAAAAAAAAAAAAAAAAAAAAAAAAAAAAAAAATTTTTTTTTTTTTTTTTTTTTTTTTTTTTTTTCAATTATACATTTTTAATTAAAACTCCTTTTTCAACATCTATCTCATAATTGTCATCCACTTTTAATTTTATATCCTTTGTTTTATCAGTATATACTTTCGGGTAATACTCATAATTATCTTTTTTCTTTGCATAATAAAAATTATCATTAGAATTTCTTGCCGGTGTTTCTTTTACTAAATCAGATAGATATATTTCGTTACCATCCTTATCTTTTGGATAAATTTCAGTATTTTCGGAATTTTTACCGTAATAGGGTTTATTGTCCTTTGTATTAAATATCGGATATCCTTCATCATTGTGGATATAGACCGGGTTATTTTGGTCATCTACAGTATATTCTGAAGTTTCATAGTATTCCTTACCATCTTTATCTTTAGGTAGGATAGTTTGTCCCGTGGTGACATTTCGTGGATAACGTACGATGTTGTTTTCATTTCTAACATAAATAATATTTCCAGCACTGTCTTTCGGTGCATATTCCACGTCGTTATTATTTTCTTTCATTTTAGCATAAATTTGTTTGTTATCTTGATTTATAAATATTTTTTCATTCTTATTGGAATCTTGCGCATAAATTTCTTTTCCATCCTGAGCTTTGGCATATCCATCCGGTAAATAATATTCAACCCAACTATTTACATTTCTTTTTGCAATTTTATGAGGTTTGTTTTCCTCGTTATCACCGTTACGTTTATGAGTCATTATCTCTTTATTTATAAAAAAAATATTTTCAATCTTTCAAAACTATATCCACATATCCCTGATCAAAATCAAAGTTTACATCCTTAAAGAATAAATTGTATGTGTTATGTAAACAATGTGGTTTCTCATTCACCATAATCACTTCATAAGGCCAGTTACAAAAACAATGATAATTTTCAGGGTTAATGTATACAAAGGATCCATTTTCGCATACGTCTGGATTCAGTTCATCGCATTTCTTTCCCGAGAAAAAGGACGGGTTTGTACAAATACAAGTCCACATAGGAACGGGATCGTCGACCATCATATAGATGCCTCCTTTCGATGCGTCACAAGGAGGTTTCGTTTGTTGTAATTCGCATACGCCTCCAATGCACTCCATCTGGTCTTCCACGCACAGGAATGAACAATTGTTGATACAGTTGACTTTTTTAGTGCTGCAATTTTGCTTAAACGTTGGTACGGCAATCTGAATATGTTTTGGGTCATTTTGAGTTTGTAGAGATTGCAAAGAGCAAGCAAATCCAATCCACATCATCAGGAATATCACCCACTGCATAATCTTTTTTTTAAGTAAAGATGGAAAGAAGAATTGATCATCATGAGGTGCGACGGCCTACAGGAAATTACACCGCTATACAGACGAAAATAAACCGGTGGCGAGAAGCTTGGTCCGCTTGTTACCAAGTCATACAGGAATGGGAAGTGTGTGATTTGAAGAAATTCCATAGCATATTTGAGCAATGGGTACCCTTATTAAACACAATCCTGGATAAACCTATACCTGATTTAGAACGGTATCAAGTCTATTTCTATTATTGTAACGAGCCTTGCGGACCCAAGGAAATTTTACATTTGTATATAGATGAGAGAATCCATTAGAAGAACAAATAAACGTACATGTCGTATTTAACTTGCGGGAATTTAACAATTTCCACTCCAATTATTGCGGTGACATGAATAAATCGAATCAGATGTTGGTGAACGAGGAACGAGGTACCATCAATTTGGCTTATGCCAACAATTACGAATGTAACCCTGCCGAATATTTCATAACTATGGCCAAATGGCAAATGTTATTCGTATACACGCTCCACGCTTTGGCCCATTGGGACGTCTATGACAAATACGAACATGCTCATTACGATACTCACATGTACCTCAGAGATTCACCCTTTTTCAAGATTTATTTTTATGGTCAAATTGTTTACCGTAAATAAAGGATGAATAGAATACCAGTGGTTACCGCTTATCGATACTTGAAGACTTTTGGAATAACCATGGGGGATTTGGAAGTCATCTCGAAAGACGGACCGCTCGTTCTAAAGTCTAGTTTAAGACGTTTTTTTGACTCGACCAAGAGTTTTAAAAGCTTTACAGACGACATGACAGTCTTGGACGAAGAATGGGCTAAAGCTCTAGGGGAGAACCCTCGACTCGCCAGATATATAAGGAAGTTTTATGCAGGAGATCCAATATATCCTCCACGAAGTATTCGGATAAGAAGTAGATCACCATCACCCAGAGGTAGATTAAAAAGAGGTAGAAAGAAATTAGCATTAAAAGCAAAATTAGGTAGATTTACGAGTGGATTTATGGAAAACGAGGTTCCGGATGATGAATCATACATGGTTATCCATCCGTCAGGTGATGAATGTGACAGATATGACGTCAATTTACCGAAACCGGTGTGTGCAAGTATCCGGCGCGTGTGTCGAAATTATGGCCCTAATAAACGGTACACCAAATTTAAACCCGATAAGAGTGAAAATAACACGTATGGTTTTCGAGTTATACACAATATTGAATAATTGGATTTTCCAACGGATTAAAGGCAAGGGTCACCAGAGCAGGTACGGTATCAACATAATACCGTGTATATTTTAAGTGAGGAAATTCTACGTTATTATTTAAAGATAATATAAAAGATTTGGAAGTACAACCTGACAAATTTCCTACCAACGTGCGTGTAGGGATAATGTCGTCCTTATTGGGTCCAAAGCATGCCTTCTCCTTTTCACTCAAGTGGTATTTTTTTAAAAGTTCTACCTTGTAGTGAGTTACCCACAATACAACATTTTGAGGAAGAAATCGAGTGGCTAATATCGGATCAATATTCATAAGGAATGAAATTTCAGGTACATTATAATTTAATAATCTTATAAAATGATAAATTTCTTCTTCAAACGATTCACTTTTCGATTTTAACACAAGCCTGTCGAGAAGAGTACGGGTAAACTTGATACTAACGCATTTTAAATCCAAGTGAGGAACGTTCAGCGATTTTTTGTAATGCATGACGACATGCCCATTATTCCTAACCTTATAAGACAAGTAATAAGGATTGGCATCTTCTGGGTGTACAGAAGTATCAGATATTAAATCATCAGGGATAATTTTATAGTAAATGTCGATGAATACAAAATCATCTAAAATAGGATAACTTCCTTCTTTCAAGAGTTGAGGAACTAACGTTTTGTAATCCAACATCTTGTATCCTCTCATTTTAAAAATGACTTTGGTTTGGGGCGATCTGAAAAAAAATTTTTACTACAAAACGTTTCTGAAAAAAAATTAAAAAAAAAAAAAAAAAAAAAAAAAAAAAAATTTTTTTTTTTTTTTTTTTTTTTTTTTTTTTTTTTTTTTTTTTTTTTTTTTTTTTTTTGTTAACCTGTTTTTAAATTTTTTGAGAAACATTTTGTAGTAAAATTTTTTTTCCACATCGTCCAAAGTCATTTTTCTCAGAATGGTCATTTTAAATATTTTACTCATTTGTAAATTTATAATTTTATAGCCAATATTTGTTCCATGTCTCTTACGCGACTCAAAGCTGTATACACCAAATTTAGATTTTGATTTCCATCAAAGTTGATTACTATTTTATTACAATCTATAGTTTCCCCTTGAAACTTGTGCACTGTTCCAGCAAATCCTAAATCTACAGGAAAACTTCCTTTATTGTTACGTCTTATTTCTATCCATTTTTCCTGATACTCACATTTTATAACATCCCTTTTGCCATCGTATTCTTTAAATATAACTTGGGTACCGTTCATCACTTCCCCATATCCATTTTCATTGACAAAAAGTAGGCAATTTCGCTTTACATCCAGATACTCCGTTTTAAAGACTTCATCATTCTTACACTTGTACAAACGAATAGTTTGACCAGGAATCATTTTTCGTATATAAAACTCATTATAGGATTTCACTGTAGAGTTTGTAAATGCCATCGCTCGAGATGCTTGTAACAATACTGACGATTCTATGGTATCTATCACAGGGAAATGACTACATAAATAGGTAAAGAGTCCAGTTTCATCGCTGGTATTGACATAGTATCTCAATTGATTTATGTGTCGTTCATATTCCAGGGTAAAACGTTTACTCTCTAGCAAATTAATATAATGGGTTTCATAGTTACCGCTTATCGTGGTAATTGAAAATAGATTATGGGTGCTACGGACAGGACACAATTGGTTACGGTCTCCCATCAAGATAAACAATACAGGTTTTTTCGATCTATCCATAAAATACCGAATTAACCAATACATGGTCCAACCGTTGATCATGGATATTTCGTCTACTACAATAATATCAGGGGAAGGTCCAATATATTGAAACTCGTTCAAAAGAGCTTTGCTTTCTTCGATACACTCATTTACGTCAGTGACATCTTGAAGTTTTTTTTCAAGTTTATTATAGACAGAATTTGGAAACCAGTTGAGTTGCACTGCGGAATGGATAGTGCGTCCTTGAATGGCATTTGCGGCACGGGCCGTAAAAGCCATTCTCAGCTGCTGAAGGTGCACGTAATTGAGAGTTTTGCTAACCGTATATGTCTTTCCTGTTCCTGGGCCGCCCGAAATCGTGATTATCATTTTGCGAGGGTTCTCTAGCCATTGTTTTAGCAAGTCTACAAATTCTCGTTGCGTTTTTGTAAGAGTCAAGTAATGTTCGTGGAACCGAACTATGTCGACGTTGTTGAGGGCTATGCCTTCCATGGGTGTCCTTCGTGTCGCCCCAAATTAATAACTTTATTACTTGTTACGTCTAGTGGAACACGAGCAGAGTACAAACTGTTGATATGCAATCGAGTATCTAAAGTGTATCTTCAGGATCTTTACAACTTATATACGGGTAAACAGAATGAAAATAAACACGAACTAGTGACTCCCGTAACCACTATTCATGTAAACGAAATTATAGATCCGAAACAATGGTTAAATTGTGTGAAATGGGCTAGTTACCGATATAAATTGGATATAAAGTCTCTAGAAATATTTGTAGATCGTCCGAAAAACCCTTCGTTTTACTATGCCCTGGGTACAAGTGGAACCATTTTAATCAATAAAACGAATGAAATTATTAAAATCCACAATGTGACGTTAGAGACCTTGATAGGTAAGGCAACATATACGTGCCGGAAACCAGTAATACATGTAGTAGAAGGTACAATATTTATAAACGATTAAAAAAAAAAAAAAAAAAAAAAAAAAAAAAAAAAAAAAAAAAAAAAAAAAAAAAAAAAAAAAAAATTTTTTTTTTTTTTTTTTTTTTTTTTTTTTTTTTTTTTCATTCATCTGTAATTTTTGTTTCTCTTATCCAAATATAAAACACAATTCCCATAAATGTCACAGATATAAGTATGTAGCAAAATAGTATACCTTTTGCAAAAACTTGCAAAATACTATTTCTGGAATTTGTTATTATTTCTTCGCATACAGGATCTTCTCCACTCCATATGCCGTTTATTAAGCATGATCTATATTTATTTCCTATTAACTGATAACCGTTATTGCAATAATATGATACTTTTAACTCGTATTTCGATTTTTCTTCTACAATTTTCCCATTATGAATTATATTAAGTTTATGACACATAGGTATTATACATGTTGGAAGTGGACTGGACCATTCACCTTTTGAATTACACCTTATTTTATCTTTTCCAAAAATTTTATATCCATCATGGCAGGTAAACGTTACAAAATTGTTATATGTAAAATCTGATCCTAATCGATCGGCATTTTTCACATGCCCTATATCACCGCAATTAACTGGATTACAAGAAACCCGAGACCATGTATTAGGAGACTCACATTTGAGTATATCTGTACTAAAATATCCCGTATTACAATGAAAGTTTACTACATCTCCCACATTATATTTTTCCTTTTCATCGTTCACGGTACCATTGGGTATAACTGGCTGTTCACAAATCAACATTACACTTATTTTTTCAAGATTTAAAGTATAACAAATATACATAAAGTTATAAAAAGTATTATTGCGTAACAAATTATTACTACATTGGCACTTATAAATTGTAAAATTTTTACAATTACATTGGTAAAAGGATTATTGCGATTTGGTTTATTTTTTGGATTATTGTAATTTGGTTTATTTTCTGGTTTATTTTCTATTGGTTTGTTTTCTGAATTATTTTCTATTGGTTTGTTTTCTGAATTATTTTCTATTGGTTTGTTTTCTGAATTATTTTCTATTGGTTTGTTTTCTGAATTATTTTCTATTGGTTTGTTTTCTGAATTATTTTCTATTGGTTTGTTTTCTGAATTATTTTCTATTGGTTTGTTTTCTATAGGATTACACGGGAATATCCAACCATTTAATCCACACCGTGCCCAATTTTGTGTCCCATCTTCGCATTTATATCGTATAATATCTCCGTTGTTATATTTTTTCTTTTTCATTGATAAAACCTCAAAGTTTACATCACAAGTAATTTCTTGACATACCGGAGCTTTTCCAGTCCATGTGCCTTTACAAGTTCGAACTTTATCCCCTATTAGTTGATAACCTACATCACATTCATATATGGCTTCCGAAAAGTAATTTGTATCCTTATAAGTAACTTTTCCGTTAACAGGGGGTTGTAAATTAGAACATGTTATCATTTCACATTTGGGTAGGACTGAAGGGCTCCAATATCCACTTGCAGTACAATACAACGTACCGAGACCTTTCATGCGATATCCTTCATGGCAGTTAAAAGTGACACTGTGTGGAAATGTAAACCGTAACCCCGATCTCTCTGCATTTTCCACATATCCGATATTACCGCAACTCACAGGAGAACAGGAAACTTTAGACCATGTATTGGCTGACTCGCATTTGAGTACAGCTTGTTGAGAACGGTATCCGATGTCACATGAAAAAGGAACTACATCCCCAACATTGAATTCCTTCCTATCGACGTTAATACTACCATGTGGAATACTTGGTTCCTTACATATTGACATTGTACTTTCTTTAAAAGAATTTATCCTAATTTTTTAAAACAAAACTCATTTTACTCAAATTATAATCTTTACACCCATTTTCTCGTAGTTTCCATTTTTCTGTCTAGTCTTGTTCCATGTTGATGATATTTATTCCCACGAGACAAGTAATCCATAGTTATCCAATTGCTGCTTCTATTCACAAGAAGCGCATAAAAATATATTAAATATAAACATGTGGCATCCAATTGAGTCTGGTCCTTTGCATATTGTTTTGCAATTTTGCGGATTTCTTTTAATACTTTTTGTCTTTCTACTATCAAAGGAAAATTTTGATACTCAAAGTACACCACATTGTATAACTTGTACCGATGATCTACCAAATAGTACAGATAGCTATACATGGGTGCATCCGATTTGTAATCGTCCAAAATGGCCATTATATGCGACTCTGCATTATGTCTGAAATCCTTAACCAACTCCAAACTAATAGCATTAAACCTTGGATGCATGGGAGCCGGTTTATCGTAGTGTGTCAACGATAAATTCTCAATCTCCGTCTGTATCAAGTGATCGATGGGTAACCTAGCTTTGTTCAATAATTCCAAGTCGTAATACATTTTCTTCTTGTCATACGTCTAAATTGCTACGCTTTAAATTTTTTATCACGACACTCTCGTAATAGACCAAGGAACTTTCATCCATTTTGCGCTGTTTAGGTGATTCTTCCACCACATAACTAAACGAACTTAATTGAATATCCGTCCGCCGGTAGGAGCCAAATTCTTCTTCGAACCTTATAAAGAGATCCGTTTCGTGAAAGGATGTGTTTTTGGTACCTTTCAGAAATTGTCTCACTGCTGACCTGACATCATTCATCGTGGTCATACAACCCGTTACCACTTGCACGTCCATATGTATCTTAAATTGAGCGTAAATGTCTGCGTGTTTCAAATATTCTTCTGTAAAATCAATCACATACTCTGGTTCTTTTCTGTAATGTAATAATCCGTCGTTTTTGTCCAAATTGTTTTTCAAATGAAAATAGAGCATAAAGAAGCATCCCTGATAACATTCTTCTACAATATAGGCATTTTTAGCATAGGTATTAGTCATAACTTGTTGAGAAGTGCTTTGGGGCGCTTGATCCACAAACTCGGCGTCGAAGGGTATGGCTACTACCCGATCTTTGAACGCCTCCGATGCCCTACACTCTGGATAATTGTTCGTGGTTGCAAATATCTTGGCATTGGGTATGCCACCTGTATTTTGTTCATACATGTTGCGAAATGTAATGAACGAGTCCCCTGTGATCTGCTTGACGCGATTTTCGTGCAACTTTCCTTCCAGTTCTTCACAAGCGACCATTCTGCAAGAGAATAAGGTGGACGCGAGTTCAGGGGTGGGTGTGTTGGTTGAATTGCCCGGTTTTAACAAATCGCTCTGAATAGAGTAGTAATAGCCACCCAATACCCGCCCCATCAGTTCAAACAATTTACTTTTACCGTTGCGAGTGAGACCTTTCAGGACAAAAAATTTTCGTTCGTAATTGGTGGCAATAAAAATACTCGCCAACACGTCCAACATGTACATAATCATGTCGTATTCAAAGGACATATACTTGCACAAGTTTATATAAAATTGCAACATGGATTGGGTTAAAACATCCTGAGTCACCGACAAAATAGACTGCAGTGTCTCTAGCAAACTATCGTGCTCATCCATAAACAGGGCTTTCAAGTATTTTAAAAAAACCGACTTGTCCGTCAGCTGTTGATATACCTCTTTGAGCGGGGAAGAGGTGTAGAGAATCATTTCGGATCGCGAAAAGGTGAGACTTAGCTTTCGATCCGATAAAAAAAACTCTGGAACGACTCCTCCAATGTGACCCGTCAATAAATCCAAAGTCCCATCGTGTAAACGAATGAACCACTTGTGGGCGTCCATCTGGATATCTTTCCGCTCTATAGTGGTATCGCTCATGATGGCCGACACGACAGGGTTTATATTAAATTTGTCAATTAAAGTATCGTCAGGTCCGCCCAAGTTGCCATTTTTTCTGTACTGTTTTAAAAATACTTTTATAACGGTCCACAAATTATTCAAATGATCTGCAATTTCTCCTTGAGCCACTTCATGCCAAGACTCTCGAAAAAAGTTCCATATAAAGCGGGAATGCCTCTTGAGCGAATTGCGTAGCTGCAAGACATGAATGGGGAAATGTTTGGACTGCATGGTCCGTAATAATTCTATCATTTGTCCGTAGGTCGTGACGGATAAAATAGCCGGTTTATTGTGGTCCAGGATGAGTTTAATTTTTTCCTGCATCGAGTGAGGTTTCTCATACAAATTGTTACCGCAATACTCTAATGTATTCAAGGTCAGTCCCATCATAAAGTAGTTCACCGTTTTCGGGTCAAGTTCTCTCAGACGAAAGAGTAGAGGGTGGTACACGGCATCTACCATCTGTAACAAGTCCTGAACAATATCTGTATGGCTAACCTTGAAATGGTTACAGAGAGCATAAAACACGGGTAGAAAGTAATATCCCTCGTTATATTGTAAAATAGTTTTTATCGGGTTTGGATTATTAGCTAAAACTGGATTATTTAATTGTAAGTTGAGATGAATGGTTTGAAATCGTTCGGGTATATGGGAATTATCCATTCCCACGTTTTGAAATATCTTATACCATCTTTGTATCGCGTAATTGGTCGTATCCAGTTGCCTGATGCGCTTGGCGTTCAACTTTAAATGATAATACGTCCTTAGTAATTGGGACCCATTGACTGTAAATTGTTTTTTTTTGCAAATGTAGGATGTATTATTCGTCTCAAAGGAAGCCACAACTACCCAATCTTCAGAATTGGTAATTGTGTCAGAGATAGTAGTCTCATATATAATGTTATAAGTTTGAAAATCGGTGACAATGGGCATCATGGCATGCTTAAGTTGTAAATTGAACGTATGGG
>JAGEOH010001549.1:0-17517 GCA_032207245.1 Pardosa pseudoannulata | reverse complement strand
ATATGGATGCCTCTATCCATTCCAGGTACAACCACTTCATAATTCGAGGACAGACGGACAGATAACTTAGGCTATTATTATATAGGGGATTGTTTGCTTTCTATTGTGTTTTCTCTTTTGATTGGCAAGTCTTGATCCCAAGTTTTGTATCAGTAAACTAATTTTTAATGCTTAATGTTTTGCTTGTATTTAACAAAGCACTAACTAATTATATCGATGCAATCTATTTTTACTTTTAAATATTGGCTGATTTAGAGCGTCTGCAGATAATGTCTTCTGATTCCAACTGTGAGTTAGAATCTACAATGATTCTGATCTCTCTAAATGAGTCTGATAGTATTGAGATTACACTAGATAAGTTCATAATTAGAGATTCTGAAAGTAGGGCAGATGGCTTCAGTCGTACCCTGTTATTCTTTTAAAGTTTAATTGTATTAATACTCAAATCGAGAAAAAAAGAGAGCAAGTAAATGTAACCGAAAAAAAGTTTAAAGTAATTGTACTTTTTTCATACTTACAACTGTAAATCCTTCTTAGGTAACCGTGTACTATAAAAAGTCAACTTACAGAAAAAACACTATTATTTTCAATAAAGTAAAAAATTACCTTAAATACTTAAAAATATTAGAAACGTTGATTTTAATAATATTTCCCTCTTTAAAATTATAAAATATAAAATGCAATAAAATTTAGGACTTCTTTGATCGAATTCTGGCAAAAAAATCTGTTAAAGCGTTAATGGAATATAAAAAGACATAACTTACTAAAATCATTTTTATTATCTCTTTTCTAAGATAAGGAGAAATGACGTTATGAGAAATATATTAATATTTCTTTCAGATTACTTTTTCGTAAAATTTATTATTCTTAACCATTAATTATGACTCAACAAAAATTATTCAAAGTCTGTGCGAAGTTCAATTATATTATTATAAATTACAGGAGGATAAAATATGAGTAGCAGTGTTACTTAAAACAGTAAAAGTTAAGAAATAAAAAAAATGTTTTAAATATTATATCCTTGTTAAATAAATTTATTCAAAAATTGAATACAATTTTAAATTTATCTTTTATAATAAAATAAATTTTCTCGTTAAAAATTATAAAAAATATTCTTAAGTTAATTTATAATGTGCTCGTGAATACTTAGTTGGATAAATTGAAAGAGTTATATTGATACCAGAAGATTAACCTTTCTAATAACAGTTTTGACATCTGCTATAAACACAAAAAATGTCATTTTTTTAGTCAAATCATCTTTGTTAATTACAGTGGTCTCCGCTTAATATTATATTTTTGAGTTTTAATTTTTTAATTAACTCTCTCAAGGTTTAAATTATTAAAACCTTGAATAATAATTAAATAATACTTATATAATAATTTAATAATTTTCTGCACATTAGTTTAAAGTCCAATAAACTGCCCTTATCTTTAAAAAAAAAAAAAGCCTTCAAATACTTTTATACAAACGTAAAATGCTATCCCTTTGTCTATCTGTTACAAAAAGCAGTAATTTATTATCCTGGTGTCTTCCTTAAATATATATTTCATGTATTCCGTTCCCTGTGGGATTATTTTAGCTTTTCGTGAATTCCCTTCTGTTAGTGAATAGACTACAAATGTATTTTTCTGCACACGCTATACAGTGTTAGTGAATTGCATGCTCCAACCCTCCCGTTTAGAATCTGCTTGATTCAGCTGTCTATAACAAATGTCATCTTGAAAGCCGATAGTCTGCGTGAAGGAAAAGAATCAATTTTTCGACCACTGTAAAAGGGAAAAAATATGTCGAGAGAATGTTAACTTTGTGAAAGAGTACCGATTAAGAGGAACATCCTTTTGAGTATTGAGAACCTTATTCAGGTACAGAATTCTAATTTTTTTCCTTTTTATCTATATTTAGAACCTTATTAAATTACTAACGAATTTTTTGGTTATTAAGATTTGGCAATGGTTTTAATTTAAAGGCATATTATTTTAATTATTTTCCTTTACTGTATTATCTACTTCAATATTCTTGAGTGAGAAATAGCATGAAGAAGGATCACAGTCGCAATAGAATTGGAAATTGCTTTATTTTTTCTAGAGTAAATAAGGTGTATATACAGTATATACATAGGGATTCTAATTCTCTCAAAACAAGTCGAAATGTAGAGGATTGTTGCTTGCGTAAAACTACTACGACGATCACAGTCGAAAAAACAGATTAAATAATCTCAAATCTAGAATAGATGGGGAGGCCTTTCCAGGCTGCAATGCAAACCCAATCTATCCCCGTTCGGTGTCCAAGACCCTGCCGTTTCTTATGAGAGCGGACTTTACGAGTTTCCCGAACGAAATCACTAAAAAACTGGTTCCGATCAAAAGTCGCTAAGGTCTCCATGAAATGTCGAAAAGCTCCGAGTCACAAAATTCTAGGCTTTTTATACCTAAGGGTTAGTTACGGTCCCGCCAACCGTTTTATGGTCAGTTACGATTCCAGTTATCTGAGAACTCCAGCTAAGGTTACAGATAGTTTATTTTGTTGAATTCTCATTAGCTACCTGTCCCGATTGAGGCTTCTTCATGCAAACCTCTAGGGTTTTTACCGCAACAGATCAGAGCCGTGACGCCTATTCAACCGAACTGTCAACATCCCAGACACTATCGCCGCGCTATTGTAACCGGTCGGAACAGGAAGAATTCAGACCAGCTAATTTCGGTTCTAAACAAAGGGGGTCTTCAAACCTATATAATTGAAACACGTTACATATCTCTTTGCTTTTGAAAGCTTTACATATTACTGTATGTAACGATTTGTTAAATATTTTCTTTATACTTTGTTACATTACTCTAAAAAAAGTTATATTTCAGCAATATTTAAATTGAAAATAAGTGTTAATTGCATCACAATTTTAATATCACTATCTTATGCAGATTTTATAAATCCCGTATATAATAATAGCTTAAGTTATCTGTCCGTCTGTTCTCGAATTTATGAAACGGTTGGACCTGGAATGGATAGAGGCATCCATATTTGATTCTTGAGTTAGGTTTAGAAAAATTCAAAGCGGGTTCAAAAACTTTCGAAATACACCACTTTCGCCCTTTTCGATCGCTTAATGCTATTATTTCAAGTCTTATTTTCCCCGGTTAAGAGCAGGCTGTGATTAAATTCATTAATTTATAAGTGAATGAAAGTAGCATTTTTTACTAACATTATGACGTCATTCCTTTAACCATCTCATAATCATTTATTTAAAATTATTTAAATATTGCCTGCATTTTTTAATACGTTTTATCACTGAACTTAGATATTATGTAAATAATTTTCTTCTATGCTTCACTTAGATAATAGATTAAGTATGTGTGGGATAATATTAAATTTAATCAATTATTTTTTGTTAAAATAAAATTTTATCACCGATATTAACAACAAATTCTTTTCATAAAAGTCTAGGAGTCTATTTCACGGATTAATAAATATCTAGCGTTTAAGTTATATATCTTTGAAAATTAAGAAAAATTGTTCGTTTGTGTGTTTTTTATACATAGCCACACGGTCTACAATCGATTCGCTAAATTTTAGACTTCATATATGTCAGCAAAATAGTATGCTCACCTTATTTAAGGGTTATATTCTTTCCATCCGAATGCACGTGCATAAACCGTTGATTAAGAGTGTAATCGGATTGCGAACACTGCGAGCTGAATAAGCCCGTTCGCAATCTGACTTATCACAAGTTTCCAGCATTTATGCAAATGTGCAAAAAGCAAATGTGGATATAAGCACGAAAGCACGTGCTTGCTCTCTCTTTTTTTTTTTAATTGCTGCTGTTTGTAAGTGCGTAGTAGGTATGAGAAGAAATAAAGTGTATTTTTTATTTTTAAGACGTTTTGAACTTTAATAGGCCCAAGTCACATACCATGCATTCACCACTGCTATTATATTAGCCTTCAGAGAGCTAATTAAAAGAAATATCGTCTGACAAATAAGGTTATGGGCCCAGGCTCAATGAATTGCAGTATGTGACTGAACGCTGGAGTATAGAGGTCGACGAAGCTTATTTAACTGAAAGTCTAACTTTTTACTAGAAGTTTTCCCGAGAAGAAAATTTAAGTATACCGGATTCTAAGCATAAATGACGCCGGTGGAGGCCAACTTTAGGATACGACCTTTAGAAGATTCGAATTTCCCCGCAGTGGAGTAAAGAAATTAAAGTGATACTTCTTGAACGGAAACTTGTGGGAGATTGTTACGGAAAAGGAGGTTTGAAAAACCGGACGTAAAAAGATTTAAGTTGGTAAATGACTTTAAAAAATAAGAAAAAAATTAAGGCGTTCGCTACGATTTTTTATGATTTATATTATTTTTTTTGGGGGAAGCGGCCTTAGAGCAAATATATAAGAAAACAAGGGGGGCTTACGGACACATATAGGAATGGGGGTGGGATGGGTGCGGGGGGAGGGTGAGCGAGACCCGGTAAGGGTTGGCTGGTATAAGCAACGGTCTACGCCCGAAAATAGAAAATGGTAGAAGACCCAGTGCTATGCATGGGAAGAACATAAAAAGACTACTTTCAGCCCGATTTCGAGAGCAAGGACCAATGGCACTCAAAAATGAATTTTTTTATAAATCTTCGTCCAGAACCACATGAAAAAATAGCCATCTATGGAAGCAAACTTTGAAAGAATTGCAGAACAACTTCAAGAATGGCGGACACCCATAGACGAACAAGATAAATGTTTTTCAAATTTTGCGTTTTTTTTTTGCCGTTTTTTCTACCTGATGAAAATGGAGAATGTGGTTACAAAAACATCTACCGCTGGGAGGAAAAAGAACTTAAAATTTGGGTATTGGATGAGTTGATATTCGAGAGGAGGGAAGACTCCAACAACAGGCAAGCTGACCGGCCAACTACTACATACGCGGCAACCACAGGAAAGCAAGGATACAAGAGCAATCGCGTTGGATGTTTCCATTGCAAGAGAAAAGGACATTTCCAAAGAGACCTGTCCCGTTGCGAAGGAAGGAAAAGGGGGAGACAACCCAGGACAAGAAAGGCCAGAAAGATCCGAGGTAATTCTGCTTTTCAAGGTCCACGAAGTGGGGAGAGTTTTTAATGGAGGGTATTTTGAATGGAAGTATTGACAACTGAGATGAAGCAACAACCTTGGATTTTTTGATACAGCGGCAACTTCTCTCATTTTTGCAATTCAAGGGAGATGTTCCTGGACGATTTCGTCCCCCTTTAACAACCAGGTTTTGACTGGAGCAGTGGATGTTCAGACCACAGCAATCAAAGGAAAAGGTACTGTAAAATTAATTTTTGGTCATGTTGAATTATCACTCAGAAATGTAATGTATACACCTAAGTTACGTAGGAATTTAATCTCAGGACCTTGTATTGACCAAAAGGGTGCTTAAATTTGTAGGTAGTACTGGAAAAATAGAACATTGGAAAAATGGAAGTTTTTGTTATGGTTCTGCCAAATTGCATAATGGACTTTATTATTTATTTCCTGAGAAATGTGATGACTATAATGATCCTCAAAGTAATAATGTAACATAATGTGAATGAAAATGTGTAAATTTTAAAATGTAAAACCTAATCTTAAATCCATGGTATCAAAAACTAAAAAAAAAGGGGGAAACGAGTAAAAAAAGCATAAAGTTTGCCAATGAAAGTTTTAGAGCCGAATGGCAACGCAAGACTTTCCCACATAAACGTGGATGCAATAGTAAGAACAAGTTAAAATTAAATGCGTACACGGTTTACCCGAGCTTAAAGGCTCAGTTTCGGGATTGTAGGGCCTGTAAAGGAAACCAAATTTAAGCGTGTTAGCTTTAACCCATTAAAACAGAACTTTTTTACCCGAAAAAAAACCGCTTGAATTGGTACACACTGATTTGTGTGGTCCGTTGCCGACTACATCTATCCATGGGCATAGATATTTTAATGACTATAATTGATGATTTCTCACGAAAAGTATTCTGTTTTCCTTTAAAATCCTAAATCAGAAAGTATTAGAGACTTTTGTTAAAATTTCAAAAAACGTGCAGAAAGATTCCTTAGATAGTAAAAATAAAAAATGTTATCGTTCGGATAATGGTCTAGAATACGTAAATAACGAATTCAAGCAGTATTGCGATAATCTCGGGATTAAACATGAAACTAACGAATGTATATACCCCAAACAGAATGGTATTGCGCGGAAAGATTTAATTATACCGCTATGGATGGCGTTAAAAAGTGTTGTTACGTGATAGTGGGTTGAACGCAGGATTTTGGTCCTGAAGCATTACTACACTTTTTGTCTATAGCTGGAACCGAGTATGTCATAAGCAAAATAAGACCCCTTTCGAACTATATGGGGGAAAACAACCATCTCTAAAATCATATGAAACCTTTCGGTATCCAAGCCTACATAGGTATCCCCCAAAAACTTAAGGAAGAAATTTGACCCCGAGAGCAAAACCAGGAAATTTTAGTGGGTTACGCACTTCGAACGAAAGGATATCGCATTTGGAACCCAGAAACGCGAAAAATAATAGAAACAATTAATGTTTAGGTTTGAAAACAAATTTTCCCGAAAAAGAAAAAAACCTCAGCCTGAAATATTTAAGGAAAGTGACCCCTGGACCCTCCAAACCTTCAAAATTACTCGAAGTAGTACTACCGAAAAACAGATTCTGAAGATGAATATCAAGACTGTCCAGACACATCACCCGAACTCGATTCAGACCCAGAGGGGGTAGTATTGGAACCTGACGTATACTACGACGAAAACACCGAAACCTGAAGGGGAAAAAAGAGTAGTAAAGTGGATAAGGAAGGTTACCCCGCGAAAAGGGTGCAAATGATATTTACTATACAGTGGAAAACATGAAAACCAGATTGAGATCGCTGGGGGAAATAAAACAGTATTGCAAGAAAAATAATATAAAGTTTCAGAGTGAACTATTTGATTTTTCACGACAGAATAAATTTAGTGGCGTCGTAAGTGGGGACCAAACACCAGAAGCCAGTATTTCATGTCGAGACTTCAAACCCCTTTACAGATCATGATTCTGAATGACTAGAGGGGAAAATTCCATCTTGTTATCTACATGCCGTGAAAACACCACAAAGAAAGGAATGGATAAAAGCAATGCAGAAGGGAACTAGAAGTGATGAAGCAAAGAAAAGTATGGGATTTAATACCTAAACCCGATAATGCTAAAATTCTAGGTTCCAGATGGGTCTTTAACATAAAAAGGAACGCGCAAGGGAAAATAGAAAGATACAAGGCGAGACTGGTAGCACAAGGTAATCGTCAAAAAAGGGGAGAAACCTATGACGAGGTATTCAGTCCTGTCATTAATTTTAGTATCATTAGATTTTTCTTTGCACTGTTAGTTGGTCATAACAAATGGTTTAATCTGCAATGCGATGTCCAGTGTGCATATTTGTACGCTGTATTAAAAGAGTACATCCTAATGAGACAGCCTCCCGGTTTCGAAACAGATGAAAAATATGTATGTAAGCTGAATAAGGCAATATATGGTCTACATCAATCTGGAAGGGAGTGGTTCTTTGAAATTAATTGTAAATTAAAAGAATTAGGTTTTGAAAAGTTTTCGTGGTGTAATTGCGCTTACAAATTTGGTAGAAACGTTGTACTTTTACTGTACGTAGATGACATTGTGATTTTTGGTAGAAGCGAAGCGGATGCAAATAAAGCTGTTAAATTACTAAAAAGGTATTTTGATTTGAAGGTTCTAGGGAAAACGATAAGATTGTTAGGGGTAAATTTTGTAGAAAATGATGGAGGAATCTTTATAGATCAATATGATTACATTGAAAGGATGTGCAAAATATATGAAGAATTCCATTACCCAATAACATCACTTCCCATAACAAAAGGAACTGTGTATAGTAAGAAACAATGCCCAAAAACGCAAGTTGAAAAGGCAGAGATGGAAAAAATTCCATATAGAAATCTTATAGGTTGTCTTGCATTTTTAGCAAGCAGAACTAGGCCGGACATAGCCTATGCTACAAATATATTTTCTCAATTCCAGCAAGAACCAGGCATGGTTCATTGGCAAGGATTGCTAAAATTGCTAGGTTATGTAAAGCATACACAATCCCTTAAATTAAATATTTCAAATCCTAAAGAATTAAAATTGATAGCCTATTCAGACGCTGACTACGCGAACAATAAAGATGATCGTACTTCCATGGGAGGGCAGATAATTTTTTTAGGTAAAGTCCCTATCGAATGGAGGAGTTTTAAACAAAAAGCGATTGCACTCTCCACAATGGAGGCAGAATTTGTGGCTTTAACCGAGGCAGCTAAGGAATTAGTCTGGATTAGTAGAATTCTAAGTGAATGTAAAGAATCAAAGCTGATCACCCAAGATATAGCAGATAATGTATTAATGGTTGATAATCAAGCTAGTATTGACTTTGTAAAATCTCCTATCGAAAACCACAGAACAAAGCATATAGACGTGAAATTATTTTTCGTAAGAGATCTTGTATATAAAAAGATGTTTAGTTTAAAGTATGTACAAAGTAAATTTAATTTAGCTGATGTTTTCACGAAGCCCCTAACTAAACTTGAGTTACAAAAATTCAAAGATCAGACATTCACTAATATGTAATATGGACATTTTCTTTAAGAATTGAAACTCAAAAGTATTATTTTTTTAAATAAGGTCATGTGAGATGGTTCAAGTTGAACTAAAATGTTTTTGTTTTTCTAAATATAACTTCAGTATAAAAGTAATGTTGTAAGTAAAGCCTTTTTTTGAGTTGTTAAATGTACATTGCATGTAAACCTGACAAAATGATGTGTGTTTTTTTTATGCTACTGTAAATTGATGTAAATGTTTTTCACCTTTGTTATAAATATTAAGGCAGTAGTACAAAGTTTGTAAGTTACAAAGTACAAAGTTTGTACAAAGTTTGTAAGCTATTAGCAGAGAGTTTATTCTATAGTGTAAAACATGCTGTACATTTGTTATTTTAGTTAAGTTGATATGAAATGTTTACTCCTGTTCTTCAAAGTATTTCATTCCTTTGGTATAAAATGTTGATTAGAGAGTGCTGGTAGCAAAGTACTTGTGTTTCCAAAGGAAAGGTTGATTTTTTTTTGTAACTTTTGTGTACGCGCATGAGGATGAAAAGAAAGGGGGGCAAATGTCAGCAAAATAGTATGCTCACCTTATTTAAGGGTTATATTCTTTCCATCCGATTGCACGTGCATAAACCGTTGATTAAGAGTGTAATCGGATTGCGAACACTGCGAGCTGAATAAGCCCGTTCGCAATCTGACTTATCACAAGTTTCCAGCATTTATGCAAATGTGTAAAAAGCAAATGTGGATATAAGCACGAAAGCACGTGCTTGCTCTCTCTCCTTTTTTTAATTGCTGCTGTTTGTAAGTGCTTAGTAGGTATGAGAAGAAATAAAGTGTATTTTTTATTTTTAAGACGTTTTGAACTTTAATAGGCCCAAGTCACATACCATGCATTCACCACTGCTATTATATTAGCCTTCAGAGAGCTAATTAAAAGAAATATCGTCTGACGAATAGTTACACATAACACTTCTCTTTCAGGTTCTAGAATTATAAGATAAACTACAATTACTCTACAATAAGTTATTTGGTAATACTGACAAAGATGTTTTGGTTGTTAAATGTTCAACTCCTTTTCTAAGTAGAAATCATTTGATACTTCAGATTATACAAACTTGTTTTAGGAAGTTAAATACAGAATCGCTATGAGAAATCATAATAATTAATGAAAACTATGTAAAAAGGATAAATAATGTTTAAAATTGATTTATTAATAACTCAAAATACCGCTCTTTGTGGCTCTGGAATTATAAGATAAACTACAATTAAACTACAATAAGTTATTTGGTAATGCTGACAAAGGTGTTTTGATTGTTTAATCTACGACGCCTTTTCTTAAGTAGAATTAATTTGATCTTTTATAATATGAAAATTTGTTTTATGAAGTTAATTACAGAATCCCTATGACAAATCATAATAATTAATGAAAACTGAGTAAAAAGGGGAAATAATTTGTAAAATGACTTTTATAATTACACATAACACCACTCTTTCTGGATCTGAAATTGTAAGATAAACTACAATTACGCTACAAGTTATTTGGTAATACTGACAAAGGTGTTTTGGTCGTCTGATCATCGACGCCTTTTTTTAAGTAGATTTAATCTGATATTTAATATTATACAAACTTGTTTTAGGAAGCTGAATATATGACAAATCGTAATAATAAATTAAACCTGAGTAAAAAGGGGAAATAATTTGCAAAATTGCTTTAATAATTACACATAATACCGCTATTTCTGGCTTTGGAATTGTAAAATAAACTACAATTACTTAAGATAATTAGCGATACAATGTGTTTTTGCATCTTCCACTTCATGATAAAAAACCTTTTGTAAAATTTATGTCAGTATTTCCTGTAGATAAATCCTAAACAACATTCATAAAGCTAACTCTTATGCATAAAGCTAAATAAAGAAATCTTGAATAATGTATGTCATGAAAGCCAATCTAACCGTCAACATTAGTAAGGAAATGTAATGTTCTACCCTTTTGGACATTACCTGATGTGCATTCATGAAAAAGATTTTGGAACATGATACATGTTTGTAAAGTTTTGTTTTTAAGTTCAAGTGAAATAAAATTTAAGAGATACAACGGCAATGAAGTAAAGTAGTCTATCAATTTAGGTTTAAATTTAATTTGAATAAGGCAATTACATTAACTCATAATTTTAAGAATAATTACTGCTCAACTGGCTTTTAAACTAAATAATACAGTTTTTCTCTAATGTGCCTTCTTAAAATGCTCTTGTAACAGGATCTATGTTTGTAAAGTTTATTGTTAATTTCGACTGTGAAAAAATTCCAAGAGATACATTTCAAGCTACAACTTCAATGAAGTAAAGAAGACTATCAATTTATGTTTAAAATTTGTCTGAATAAGACATTTTAATAACTCATAATTTAAAGACTGATTACTTCCCAACTGGCGTTTACACTAATTAAAACAGCTTTGCTATGATCAGACGATTTTCTCAGTCGTAATAAGTAGCATTTTTTTACATGATAAAACAGTAAAATACTTTGAAGATTTCTGATTTTCATATTACTGTCATGTCATACATAAAGTCAGTCTCGAATACTGAAAAAAATTATATAAATTCACAAAATATATAATATTCTCAATGATATTCAATAATAACACCAATAATACATATAAATGTTTTACACAGAAAATTTTAACTTTAATTGATATTAGCAATATAAAATTAATATTTTAATGTTATACCACATACCACATAGATAGAAACAATGAATATATCACGTTTTAGTGAATGAGTCAGAAACAGTAAAACAATTCACTTTCAGACTTCTACTTAATTGCTTAATATATATGAGTAGGGGCAATAACATAAAAATTTGTTTTCAGTTTACCTCTGAAATATTCGGGATATAATATAAACTTTTTTATTGTCTTATATAGACTTTTATAATTTAATTTTTTTATTATAAAGTCAAATTTAAAATAGACTTTTTATAAGATTTTTATTCTTTACTTGAGAGTATAATAAAAACAAAATTTCCGTTTTATTGATATTCATATTTTAACTCCTGGTTCAAATTTCATAGTTATCAGAAACAATATAAAACTATACTCTCGTTCATAATTATTTAATTAAAATATACTTATTATTAAAATACACAGGTGTTATACAGTGCGTTATGTGTCTAATATGTTTTCTCTCTTTAGCTTAGTAAAAGTTCTGTGCTCAGCTGCATATAAGAACCATTTATTCTTTATAAAGTTTCAGAATCACAATATTGAAACTACTATTGCAAACAATAATTTTATAACCTTAATATATAATAAAGGCCGGTATCATCAAAGTCCTTTAACGGCTATACGTTCAATTAATCCTTTCGATCCGCGATTAATCCATTCGCTACCAACGTCTCGTAGACGAGACGCAGTGATTCCACTCTTATCAGCCAAGCGTTGCCTCCAAGCAAAGAGCTCCGGTTGATATTGAGAAATAATCGTAGCGTATGCTTAATCGGAGATAGCATGTTTTGTTTGGATTTTTAAATGCTAGATTCAATTACTAGATGGCGCTGAACGGCAATAGTGTCCTCAACGGTCGACTTGTATAGCATATACGTGCTGGTCATCAAGGGTTAATCTCTCTTTAAAAGAATTGGGTCCCATCATTGTTTGGCACCGTGAGTTAATTGCCGTAAACTGTTAAACGACTTGGGTGAGACATGCCCTTAAAGATGACGATTTCTAAAACTTTTTATTATTAATTATTTATTAGAACTGGTATTTTCAGTTACATTTTAAAAAGTTCAATTTTCAGTAGTGTGATTAATTTATTAGCAAGTCCTCTTAAATGATTTCAAACACAGTCCAAGATGTATTGCAGTTTGTAGATTTATTTTTAATATTCTTTAGAATAACCCTATAATTTCTTCTTTTAAATGCACAAAACACTTTCCATATAATCCATACATTATTTACATTCATCATTATTCCATCATTATTATCTATAATTACTTACAAATGCTATTTTGTAACGAAATTTAAATTAAAAATACCAAACGGTAATTAGGATCTAAGTAAAAAAAATTGTTTTTAGACCTTTACTTTATTTTATAGTTTCATTAAAATCCCTGAAAAAAGATCTCCGTGACCATTACAGTTTAAATCTAATTACTATTTTCAAGTATCTACATTCCTCTAACTATCGTATTGAAAAGGAGAGCAAAAACTACGTATTTGTTTCTTTTGATGAAGAGAATTTATCCATCTGTCAGCTACTCGGCTATCATGCAATTTAAACATTTGATCCTAATTTCATACTTTAAAAAGTACTGATACACGCATCTTTTCGATCCAGCGCTATTTTTTTCCGTTCTTTTTAAACGATCACTTAAAAAAGAAAAAGAAAATTAAATTGTGTATATGAGCTTCGATTAACTTCAAATAAAGACGCTCGATAGTAGCTAGACTATGTTATATTTCGTTGTGTAAGAGGAAATAAAAATCCAATATTTTAATATTTATGTTAATAATAAAAAATAAGTAATTTGCAAGAAGTGTTTTCCGTAAAAAACATATTTCTTCACAATTAAGTTAAGTTGGGATATAAAAAAGAACTGAAATTTGTGAAAAATGCATTAATTAGTAAATAAATTTTATGAATGTGATATAATATTTTTCATTATTTAATAATAAAATATATAACAGCTTGCATATATACATTGCTAAACATGTGACCCTAATTTAATACTTTAAAAAGTAATAATACACGCTTTTTTTCGATCCAGTGCTATTTTTCCGTTCTTTTTAAATGATCACTTAAAATAGGAAAAATGTTAAACTATGTATATGCTTTTTGATTAACTTCAAATAAAGATGTATAAAGACAATAAAACTTTTTATTATTAATTATTTATTAGAACTGGTATTTTAAGTTATATTTTAAAAAGTTTATTTTTTAGTAGTGTGATTATTTTATTAACAAGGCCTGTTAAATTTTACGAAACACATTTTAATTTGCGTTACAGTTTGTAGATTTCATTTTAATATTGTTTGGAATAACCGTATAATTTCTTTTGTCTCAAATGTACAAAACACTTTCCATATAATCCTTACATTATTTACATCCATCATTATTCCATCATTATTATCTATCATTAGTTACAAATGCTATTTTGTAACGAAATTTAAATTAAAAATACCAAACGGTAATTAGGATCTATGTAAAAAAAAATTTTTTAGACCTTTACTCTATTTTATAGTTTCATTAAAATTCCTCAAAAAAGATCTCAGTGACCATTATAGTTTAAATCTTATTACTATTTTCAAGTATTTACATTCCTCTAACTATCGTATTGAAAACGAGAGCAAAAACTAAGTATTTGTTTCTTTTGATGAAGAGAATTTATCCATCTGTCAGCTTCTCAGCTATCATGCAATTTAAACATTTGATCCTAATTTCATACTTTAAAAAGTACTGATACACGCATCTTTTCGATCCATTGCTATTTTTTCTGTTCTTTTTAAACGATCACTTAAGATAGTAAAAAAAATTAAATTGTGTATGTACGTTTTGATTAATTTAAAACAAAGACGCTTGATACTAGTTAGGATTTATATATTATATTTCGTTATGTAAGAGAAAATAAAGATCTAACATTTTAATATTTATGTTAATAATAAAAAATAGGTAATTTGTAAGAAGTGCTTTCAGTAAAAACACATTTCTTCACATTTAAGTTAATTTACTGGGATATAAAAAATAACTGAAAATTGTTAAAAATGCATTAATTAGTCAATAAATATTGTGAATGTGATATAATATTTTTCATAATAAAATGTATAACAGCTTGCATTTATACATTACTACACAATTGATCCTAATTTAATAATTTAAAAAGTAATAATACACGCTTTTTTTCAGCCCAGTGCTATTTTATTCGTTCTTTTTAAATGATCACTTAAAATAGGAAAAAGATTATGTGTGTGCTTTTCGATTAACTTCAAATAAAGATGTATAAAGACAATAAAACTTTTTATTATTAATTATTTAATAAAACTGGTATTTTTAGTTACATTTTAAAAAGTTCATTTTTCAGTAGTGTGATTATTTTATTAACAAGGCCTCTTAAATTTTTGGAAATATATTTCAAGATGTATTGTAGTTTGCAGATTTCATTTTAATATTGTTTAGAATAATAGTATAATTTCTTTTGTCTCAAATGTGCAAAACACTTGCCATATAATCCATACATTATTTACATACATCAATATTCCATCACTATTACCTATTATTGTTAATAAATGATATTTTGTAATGAAATTTAAATTTAAAATACCAAACGGTAATTAGGATTTGTGTATAAAACCATTTTAGACATTTACTTCATTATATACTTTCATTAAAATTCCCCATAAAAGGATCTCAATGACCATTATAAAGGTTAGTTCTAATTACTATTTTTAAGTATCTACGTTCCACTAACTATGGTATTGAAAACGAGAGCAAAAAACTAAGTATTTGTTTCTTTTGATGAAGAGAATTTATCCATCTGTCAGCTACAAGGCTATCATGCAATTTAAACATTTGATCCTAATTTCATACTTTAAAAAGTACTGATACACGCATCTTTTCGATCCATTACTATTTTTTCTGTTCTTTTTAAACGATCACTTAAAATAGGAAAAAAAATTAAATTGTGTAAGTGCGTTTCGATTAACTTCAAATAAAGACGCTTGATAGTAGTTAGGCTTTATATGTTATATTTCGTTGCGTAAGAGGAAATAAAAATCCAACATTTTAATATTTATGTTCGAAATAAAAAAAAATTAGTAATTTTTAAGAAGTGTTTTCCACAAAAACATATTTATCACAATTACGTTAATTCACCGAGATGTAAAATAGAACTGAAAATTGTGAAAAATGCATTAATTAGTAAATAAATATTATGAATGTGATTTAATATTTTTCATCCCCTATATGATAATAGCCTAAGTTATCTGTCCGTCTGTCCTCGATTTTATGAAGCGGTTGTCCCTGAAATGGATAGAGGCATCCATATTGGATTCTTGATGAGTTAGGGTTAGCAAGTTCAAAATACACCTCTTTCTCCTTTTAAGCATTTAATGCCATTATTTCATCAGCTCTTACCATCTCGTCTGCAGACTTTCCAGTCCCAGAATCTCCCACACGGGTTATTCCATGTGAAATCAACACAATTTTAGAACAAATTCTACCTGTAGAAATTCTCAAAACACATAAAGCTTTCTACCAGTTTCAACTAAATAAGTAGCACCATCCATCAAAAGTAATGCACTTTAATAATTTTTCTTCATTCTAAAATCTTCACAAATGTTAAATGTACTATTTACTAGAGTATATGTCGATAAGTTAGTGTGTAAACATTAATGCCATCCTATACAGCTGAGTTAGATTAAAAGTAATGAATGCATGTTCTCGTTTTCGTTATTCCAGTAGTAAATATATCAAACAAAAAACTTTGTAGCTTGTGATCCCATTATGATCCCAACATGAAACTCTGAGGATAAATTAACAATATTATGAGCAATTTTTGAGATTTTTTTCAAAATTTTAAAAACTTGGCTTTTTGAGAAATTTAAATTTTAAATTTTAATTTAAATTTAAATTTTTTAAAAAAATTTCAAGTCATCATGTGTTGTATATCATATGAAAGCCCATTAAAAAAGGTTTAAAATAACACCTTGCACATATCTATAGTTTAATTAGGTGAGTAGCAAGTGTGATTTAAAGGTATGCCGATAGTGTATTTTTTAGACAAATCTGGCAACTTTAAAACCTTATAACTCCCAAACCAATTATTATTTGAACATAAGATTTGGGGTTTTTCTTTATTACCATGAAGTCCCTTACTATACCAAATTTAATAAAAATTGGAGGGGGTCAGGTAGAAACCTTGTGTTGATTTGGTATGGAATTACCCACACATGGTCGTTGAAATTTAAGTCAGTACAGAATAATGACTAATCGTTCATGGTGGCATGATCCATATATACAATTGTTTACATTCCAAGTACATCTGTGTGCCGTCCAGAACAAAGAAATGTTAAAATAAAGGAATCTTAAATAATTGTAGCACAAGGTATGGCATCAGATCTCACTATCTTGTCGGCAGACTTTTGGGACGTGGAAAGTCGTTCTGAATCGGCTGTATGTCCTGTACTGTTTCGTGTCCCTATCTTCAATCTACTTTGTTACGGCAAATACGTTAAAACTTCTACACTCTAAACTATTGATAGCCGTACAGTGGTTTATGTAGGAATTCAAGAAATTTTAACTACAAGTAATCGTCATAGTTATAGTATACACAATATTATTAGATTGATTTATTGATTATTTTTGTAGATATGTATTATTGCACAGATATTATATCTAATGACGCCCTCTATGAACAACTCTACCGCTTCCATGGATTTATTCACCATTCACATTCGAAGTGGAACCTTCCCCGTTAAAAACCAAACTCTAAATAATGAACCATTTCATTAAAAAAATTACATATTTAGAATATTTTATCACTGGTGGTTTTACAAACCGTAATACAAAATGTAATTATTTTTTCTTCAAAAATTGCCTCATTTAACCGTTTTACATTTTAAATTACAATTAGTTTAGATAGATTACTACCTAAATAGAAAAACTGTCAACAAGAACTAAAGATTCGTTTACAGACAAAAAGGAGTAAATCCTTATTTTTACTGTGTTACCGTCACAGTTCTAAAACTTCAATAAGTATACTATGGGCTTATGTAATTATCTGAGAGAACAATTATAAATAAAAGTATAATCATTGAAATGTAGATTGTTTACATACCACATAAATCAAAGACCACCTTATAATCTTATAGCAATGCTTTTAACTTTCCACTTCACTTATGTTATAGAATTTA
>JAGEOH010001548.1:0-17545 GCA_032207245.1 Pardosa pseudoannulata | reverse complement strand
ATAATATCTGTTGGTAATGACCTACTTGCTTATTGATGATTTTTAGAACTGACTGGCCATCTGAAAACTTCCATAACCTTAATATGTATACGCAAAAATGTTTTTTATTAAAAAATTCAAATTCCAATAACTTTAAAGTATTTCGCTCATTGGAATAAACCTAAGTTTTTATACATTTAGTAATTTGATGTTATTTGTTTGTCAATTTCATGTTTAGAACTAACACTAAAAAAAATGTTCTTTAATAATTAAGCTATTGTATGATTTATTTCGATGCTTTTGAAACATTTCATACCCAATGGAGATTTATTAGTATGTGTGCCTATTCCAAATGCACATATCTAACAAATTTCTTTTCGGTTGGTTCACTTTCAGAACTTTTCTATATTCCAAAAGGTAAGTATTAGATTTTTTAACAGATTTCTTCACTAACATGCGATTTGTTTTTATGTAAGAGTCGACCATTTTTGGAATAGGGTACTGAACTCCCGAGTCCATCGACTTCAGGACTTACAAAGTCGACCGCAATAAAGTACCACCCTTAAGGTAATATTTATCTGTTAACGATATCGTTTGAAAATTCCCATAGTAGTCTCAATATAGCATAGAATGAATCAAATCTATTCTTTGAGATCCAGAAAAATCGGTGAAAGAATGTTCCCCCTGCTAGAATACTAATTTTATAATTTCAACCGCACAGATTGAGTAGTGATTAGCCTATTGTTCTAGTGTATTTTTTTCTTTTTTGTCCCCTCATAGGTAATAATTTTAGCCTCTCCCATAATAAAACAATCAACAAAATCTGCAGCTTTGTAGAGAAAAATGTTAAAAGAGGCTCTAAATTCCAAATATAGTTTTTGACTTTACTCGGAAGCACAAATTTCATTTACCATTTTTTTCACTGCAGCTGGCAGACGTATCTTAATGCCAAACATCGCTGAAAAGCTGTTACTCATTAAGCACAACACATGTAGCTTCAGAAATGACTGTCAACACCATATTACATGCTGAACATGAACCTTTTTACGAACTGTTAATGAAAACAATGGATCTCTGTCGCAACCCTCTGGTTCTGAGATCGGCGTCTTTGCTGACTGAGCTCCGATATAGATTAATAGACAGAGAGCGCATTACTATAATCACTGTGGACAGCTAGACGAAAGGAACTATAAAGGCCCATCCAAACTATAAGCCACTGCAAGCCATTACCACTACCTAGAGGTGGTATGCCTTATCGAGGTCGACGATGGCGCACGATAAAGTGGCCTTGGTAGAGGAAGCGGTTTTTTTTCAAATATCAAAGACAACCAGCATGAGCTACCAAAGTCCGCAGTAGAGTCTATGGACGCATACACCGGCTTTGTTCATTTAGTGGCCCAGTGTGGGGATGACCCCCGTGAACTATCGTCCAAGGTTCCATAAGGACCAGTACTGAAGTGGTGAACGATTGGCCATAGCGTGGATGCCACATAAAAATGAGCTCCAGTGGAAGGTTGGGAGCTTACCACGTTGATAGGTTCTCTCCATAATCTTGTTTGATAGAGTTCGCTCTGCTATAGAGGAAAAAAACAGCATTGCTTACTTACTCCACTCTTTAACTGTAATCATTCCTGAAAATTGTTTAACATTATACCGATAGATGGTGTTGTCAACCAATTTGTTTTCTGTGGTTAAATGGTTCTTAACACCGAAAAACTATAAAAGATGGAATGCTCTTGGATGAATACTCCATCTAGAAGTCGTGTTGCAAGACATTTCAACCAAATAAATTTTCGTAACACCGCTAGGTGGAGCTATCATTGAATTTCTTGTTGGCCGCTAGAGGGCTTTTGATGTCGAAAATGTATAAAGGTAACTACACCGAGAAGGGAGGGGCCGAATGATGGCCGAATGGTTAGGGCACTGACCTTCGGAACCGGAGTTCGTGGGTTCGAGTCCCACTGAGGCATGGATGTTCGTAGCCGTTCGGAATCGGCTTTAAACAGTAGGTCCCGGTCTCATTAGCCCTCGTGTAGCAAAAAGTAGACCGTAGTGCTCCCAACCAACCAACCAACCAACCGAGAAGGGAGGGTGGGTTGGGAGTATTTTAGCCTGCAAGGGTTCCTTCTCTAAAACACCACTAGGTGGCGCTGTTATGGAATATCTTGTTCGCCGCTAGAGGGCTTTTGACTTTGAAAATGTATAAAAGTAACTGCACCTAGAAGGAGGGCGGGTTGGGAACTCTCTTGATACCCAGTTTTCTCTGCCTTCTAGTTTGCAAGGGTTCTTCTCAAAACACCACTAGGTGGCGCTGTTATGGAATTTCTTGTTCGCCGCTAGAGGGCTTTTGACTTTGAAAATGTATAAAAGTAACTGCACCTAGAAGGGAGGGCGGGTTGGGAACACTCCTGGTACCCAGTTGTCTCAGCTTTCTAGCTTGCAAGGGTTCTTCTCAAAACACCACTAGGTGGCGTTGTTATGAAATTTCTTGTTCGCCGCTAGAGGGCTTTTGACTTTGAAAATGTATAAAAGTAACTGCACCTAGAAGGGAGGGCGGGTTGGGAACTCTCCTGATACCCAGTTTTCTCTGCTTTCTAGTTGTTACATTCTAGTTTGCAAGGGTTCTTCTCAAAACACCACTAGGTGGTGCTGTTATGGAGTTTCTTGTTGGCCGCTAGAGGGCGTTTGACGTCGAATATGTATAAAAGTA
This sequence comes from Pardosa pseudoannulata, assembly GCA_032207245.1. NCBI lineage: Eukaryota > Metazoa > Arthropoda > Arachnida > Araneae > Lycosidae > Pardosa > Pardosa pseudoannulata. Next base: position 14,856 of record JAGEOH010001548.1, on the reverse strand, counting down.
ACTACACCTAGAAGGGAGAGCGGGTTGGGAACATTCTTGGTACTCAGTTGTCTCAGCTTTCTAGTGTGTCATTCTAGCTTGCAATAAAAGTTAAGGCTAGATGGCACTGTCGTGGAATTTTTTGATTGCCGCTAGAGGGCTTTTGACTTCAAAAATGTATAAAAGGGAGAGCGGGTTGGGAACTGTTATGATACCCAGTTCCCTCTGCTTTACTAGTAGTTACATTGTAGCTTACAATAGTGCACGGATTATTCTCAGATTTTCTACTTTTAAAAGTAGCTACACCTAGAAGAGAAGACAGGTTGGGAACCATCTCGGTAATCAGTTACCTCAGCTAGCTTACAGTTTGGCACGTTTATTTCTAAGGTTGCTATATATTTCATCCATACTTTCTCCCATTTAAAGACAATTCTTGTAGATGGCGGTGAACTGCATTGTAAATTGGAATACTGATCACAAGGGGCTTAATACAGGGAGGGACGATTTAACTGTTGTCAATAATATTTGTAATTATTTTTATTGTGATTTGCTGGGAAACTATGTAGACGATATAATGTTCGCTGTATTTGCACGAAAGAAGTACAATACTGCCATCATTTTAGGAATCAGAAAAGAACACTCGTGCAATGAACTGTGTATTGAAATATAAACGTTTCTTAACCCATTTGCATCATAATCGCATACATGCCCGAACTTTTTAGGCAGTTTTCAACATTTCTAACAAGAAAAATTATTACTTTAAGTTTTAAAACAGATTCATTCTGGAGCAATAAAAATAATTTTTGTTTACAACAAACCTTTTCCATTTTTTGGTATGATGCAAATGGTTTAAAAAATGAGTTTATTTCTTACAGAGTACTACAGAGTTATCTCCCAGTGTAATAGCTAGAGATTTACCACAGTTCCAGAGGTCGAATACAATCTTGTTTTCTAGGTTTTCATTTAAAATTCTAAGATTTAGAAAAAGGTCGATACCATGGCACACATTCATTTTACAAATTATGATAGCCTTTCGCTGCGGAGCTCTACTAATTGGAAAAAACACCTATTAATATTACGAAAAAAAAAATAAATGTGGAATTGAATTTCAAATATCCGGAAGCAATAGGAACGCTTGGAGTGCTACAGTCTACTGTTATGCTACACCCTTGGAGAGGGCAACATCACATACTTTGTTTAAAAACGTTTTTAAATTACCACATCCCTGAGCCATTTTCTCAATTGCGCCTTTTTTTTTAAATCGTAGACATTTTCTAATTAGTTTATAGAAGGTAAAAAAAAAAAGCATTTCCATTTACTATAGAAATTTTTCCGCAAAGCTGTTTTGGACACTGCCAAAATGTTTTCAAGCATTCCGAAATATATTACCTTAAAAGTTTATAAAATGACTTGTAATAATAAACGAGCGTAAAAATAATCAAGAATTTAATGAACAAGCTTAAAAATGATTCATACTTACCTTTTGAAATACAGAAAAGTGATCCAACCGAAAAGAAATTTGTTAGATATGTGCATTTGGAGTAGACACATATACTAATAAATCTCCATTGGGTACAATTTGACAGGGCAAAACACATTAACTCAATTATAACAAATTCAATAACAATTATGACTATAGAAATTTCTAACGAACGTGTTAGTTATTTCGCCTATTAATAAACTAAGTCAAAGGAAGAAGTTTAACGTACATTTTAAAGAGTAATAAATGGTTTCTAAAAAAATTTGAGTAAAAAATAAAACTCAGATTTATATAAAAAGTAAAAAAGAATTTTTTAGTGTTAGCTTATGGAACTGAGAAATAACCTCAAATTTCTAGATGTATAAAGACTTTTAGAGTTGTTCCAACGAGTGAAATACGCTCGGTAAGTTGTAAAAAATGAATGGCCAATCAGTTCTAAAAATTATCCAGTAAGCTAATAGGTGGCTACCAACAGATGTCATCCGCTATATAATAATAGCCTAAGTTATCTGTCCGTCTGTCCACCAATTTATGAAGCGGTTGGACCTGGAATGACGGGCAGGCGATTAAATTTATCAATTTATCCACATAATAAATAGGTAAAAATTACAATTTTTCTAGCATTATGACGTCATTCCTTTAACCATCTCATATAATCATTTCTTATTTTAAATTATTTAAATATCGCGTGCATTATTTTCATACGTTTTATCGCTGAACTTACATATTAAGCAAATAATCTTCTTTTATATTTGTATTTAATAGATTAATTACATAAGTGATAATTTAAAATTTAAGCATCGATAATTTTTTGTTGCAATGCAAATTTTATCACCGGTATTAACACCCAATTCTTTTCCTAGAAGTCTCGGAGTCTATTTCACGGACTAATAAACATCTAGCGTTTAAGTTATATATAAATGAAAATTAAGAATTTTGTTTATTTTTTATACATAACCACACGGTTTGACTAAAATTCAGCGTCACTACTGCATTCAAGCAGTAGGGCAAATTCTCAAATTATGACAATTCTGGCTTTAGTTTCAAACGGATGGGCAGTTTATTGTTTGTCTATTGGCTGTTGTAAACATGAAAATGAATGGGAAGGGCATTATAGTAGTTAGTGACGTTGCGAGAAATTGCCTTATGTAGGGAGACATTAGAGGAATATGAAGATAAACAAATTATTGAGCGTGTATCAGATAATTCTCAGCCAAAAAACAAACCATTTTTTGACCTACCTAATAGGGTACTTTACAATTCTGGAAAATTAAAAATTTTACTGATCGTCATATGACGGGCTATATGCTAGTTGCTAATAAATAAAAATTTCAAAATAATGATATAATGTATTCAGTCGATTAAGGAAATTCAATGATCATTAATATTTCTACAGACGACTTTTTACAAAACGTGGAAGAAATTAACTAAAAAGATAAATTGTCAAACAAAACGTAACGTGTATGAAGAAGTTCTTTAGATGGAGAATTTGTTATAATAACCAAATTCTATGAAAATGAATAGAATGTTTCATTCACACAGTTATCGGGTTAGTAAAACATTAATCAAAGCGTCACAACTTAAATATTAGATCTTACTTTTAACATGCTCTCTTAACTTAAAACGTTTAAAATTTTGAAATGGCTATATGTTAACAAAATCTGAAATTTCCATTTTAGAATAGCTATTGGTTTTTAGATTAAATGATCATATAAAAGAGGTTAAAATTTAACGAGACTCGAATCACGTTTGTCAACACAAATATAAAAACAATCTCTTGAATCTGTTAGTAGATATAAAATAATAAAAAAAAATTCTTAATAGCATTTATACTCGCATAAATACTTACATTCAGACTGTAAACGTATTAATATAAACTTATCTACAGAATACAAACATTTATCCTTGTGAACTAGAATGCATACGTAAAGCAATTTAACATGCAATTGTTCAAGTAAACCCATTTGAAAAACAGCAAAATGGACCAAAACACAGTTCAATTTTAAGAGGGGTGATACTCGTTTGAAAGAAAACCATCATTACAGTAAACATTGGGATTTTTTGTAATTTAGAATCCAATCTACAGCAGTTTAGGAGAATAAAGTTTAATTAGTTTATTTAATTTAATTGACCTATAAAATGATTTATAATCTTTGCATTTCAAATGTACTTCAAATGTTTTCTACGTAAATCTGTGCAGGAATTTATTAGATACGTCTAGAATTATATTTTATATAAAAAAAACTGACAATTAAATACATTGTATTTTGATAGTTTATATACATATATGTGTGTATAACAGAGTAATGAGTCAAATTTTTACATATTTCATTCACAGTTTACAATACAGAAAATTCGTATACATAATTTAACGCTTGCATATTTAACACAAAATAAGACTTGTAGTTTGTAATGCATAGAATTTAAAGGAAAACAAAAACACGGGAAAAAGAAATTTACAGTTTTTATTTGCTAAGAAATGTTATTAATTATATCATATGCACGCGTAACTATGTAACTTTTTATTTCCTACGTTAGTGAATGTGAGAATGCTATGACCCAGTTGAAACAATTCGATATTCTTAAGTGTCCTATTAATATGTAAAACAGTATAAGAATTCACAAACTTTATAAAAAGAATTACTTACCTTAAGTGTCATTCCCCGTATGGCTTTGGCTAGGTGGAGGTAGAAATTATTTACCTTAAATGTGCGTCTGGTAGTTGACCATTGAAATTGTCGTGTTACTAAGTGACTCTGAACGAACTATCGGCACTCGACAATCTAATAAGTGATTTCGGCAGAAAAATCACAAGGCCATAGACAAGAAACACTCACTCATTCAAACCCTTAAAGAATAAAACGTCAAATTCAATCTTTATTCAGCCGTTAACGCCACCAAATACAAATTTTTCTGTACCATTTTCAGTTCGCTGCTGAGTCGAGAACAAGTCGTGAAATGTGGCAACAAATGAGTTGTTTAGAGCTTGCACACAAGTATATTTTTCTTTTCAACAAAATTTAGAGATAAACGATATCAACAAAAATAGAAATCACTTTATAAAAGCCATTTTCATCTTATAAAATATAGAACTAAGGCCTGATCTTACAGAAATTAACAACACATTTAATTATAGTCAATTAGATGTAATCGTAAAACCAATGTTAATGTCTCCCGGAGTTCAATTGAATAGCGTTTAATTTACGGTTATATCTAATCAACTGTTAAGCTATGCATCCTCGATTTGTCACAAGCACTTTTTTAAGGGCCGGTCCACCAAAGTCGTTTAACACCTAAACGTGATTAACCCATGACGCCAACCAATGGTGAGAAGCACTTCTCCGTTTAAACATAGGGTAATCATGGTTAGCCGTTAAATGACTTTGGTGAGACCGGCCCTAAAAAAGAGATAGCATCATTAGGATAAAAATAAATTTAGAATATTTTGAGTAGATCCCTTCTCACGTTTAAAGTCCTCTAAAAAGGTACATTTTCCTTTTTTTTTTTTTCTTTACAGTTCTTAGATTTGCTAGTGACAAATAGAAATGTTAATGTGACAATTACGTGAGACTTTTGCCAAAAATTAAAAATTAACTATATTGTTCGAACTCTTATTGAAAATCATGTCACGCATAAGTTGCATAATTTTCCGCTGTATGGAAAGTGTTTAAATATATCTTTCAATACATATCTCATACTAGCTTCTCAATATAGAATCCCGTAACAAATACAAGTGCTGACTACAACTCAACTTTCTAGTTGGCAAAGCATTGCTTGTTTTCCTTGCATCTTATGAGCTTAGATATGGATCACGTATACAATAAAACTAAATTTTATTTAAGGGAAGGGGAAGAAAAGATCAGAAACTGGCTCAAGTCATTCAAAATAGATTTTTTATCACTTAAAAAATTATATATTTTTAAAACAATTTAAACAGTTTAAACAGCACTATTAAGTATTATAATCAAAGTATAACTACTTTGTTTATGTTAACAGGCACAAAAAACTATTACATAAATAAGAATCTAATAAAAATGTGCAAAACCTGATCAATTTAAGGATAAAATATAATTACATTCATAGATACAGTGCTTCTCACAAAAGCATAGAAAATACATTAGAAATATGAAAAAAAAAACCTTAGTAATAATAAAAAAAAATTTAGAGCATAATAATGTTATATGATCTATTACACTACAGTAAGCTTAACGTTTTATTACCACTCTGAAAATGTTAACCACAAATTCTCGAAGAAGAACTTGGAATCCAGTCTTGGCAAAATAAAGTAATTGACAAAATTAAAACCCCAGAAATAAACACAATCCGTAGGAAATTCAAATGCTTTGCCAACGAGGAAGTTGAGCTGCAATTTTTGTTGCACCTGACGTCAAGCGCACATTCTCTATAGGCTCCCGTATGTGCATACACATATGTGTTATTAGGGTTAATACATTTAGTTGTTTATCGCTATATTGGCTAGTGTAGGAAATAATCGCCAATGGAAATACGTATGTAGAATTGGCTCTCACTCTAGCTTGGGATGCGACGAAAACTTAAAATATAGGATAGGCTCCCAAATACCAATCAGACAAAGGATTTATTTTGACTTTTGTTTTATAACCGCGCAATTTATGCAAGTAATATTATTTTAATTGTTCAATATATACAATGTAAAAAGCATAATTTAATGCAGTTAAACCATAATCTTTGATTAAATATATATTATATACAGTATTACAAAAAATAAGTTTCCTGCTATAATTAGTAATTTTGTTTTCTTAAACGACTTTGTTCGCTTTTCTTTTTAAATAAATAAATAAATAAATGTAAGTGAAAACAGTTTATGTGCTGGCTACTGTTTATTTCTTTAAAAATAATTTTCCATTTTCACTGATGACTGAAGAATGCATTTATCTTAATTTTATAGCTGTTGTTAATACCTTCAACTATTACTAAATACATAGAATATATAAAGAAATAAAATAACTTATGAACACTCTAACAAATGAATATTTTTGTATCTCGAAAAAGGATATTTGAAGTAATAAGATTCAAGAAATTTTTAAATTATAGTGATGAAAAAACACAAAAAAACGAACTCCATTACGCAAGCATTTAAATATTATAATATAAATATAGAATAAATCAATTCAAACATAATGCATTAAGCATGGGAATATTCACATAAATCAAAGCGATCGGAGCTAGAGTCAAAAAGCAACAATACACAAGATACTATACTTTCATAGAAATTATCGGCGAGTGAAAAAAAGTGTCAACACGAGCGCATGCGTTGTGACGATTTTCATGGTAGCCTATTCTAGGTCCAGCTTTTACACCTCTCAAGGCTCCTCCACACTATGGTCCACTGCAAGCCATCACCACCGTCTGGAGGGGCTTTGGCTTATCGTGGGCGATGGCGGCAGACGATAAAATAGCCTTAGCAAACGATGGCTTCGATGGCGGTTTTTCTCCAAAGATCAAAGGCAGCCAGATGCGCAGCTACAGTGAGCAGTAGACCCTATGGACAAATCAATGCTCTCAGCACATTTAGTGGCCCATCGTGTGGATGCGACCCGTGAACCATCGTTCGAGGTCATCATCAGGAAGTGGTGAACAACTGGCCATAGTGTGGAGGCTACATCAGATGTACAACGATTACAAGTGGATTCGGACAGCCAATTTTGGTGCTACACTTCCTGTAGAAAATTGCTTGGCTCACTGGCGCTATCTTTTCACTCGTATATTAACTAAAACTACTCAATTAATTGGGCAGTTATTTTATTATTTTATTTACATTTTTGACAATATTTTCAGTCAATTTTCTATTTTTTTTTTCTTACCTGAATTATAAGTTTTTCATTTTTATATTTGTTAGTTTTTGTTGTTTTACGTTTATAAAATTAGTTTTTGAACTTTAAAATAATTCTTTTTTACCTAATAAAAAAACTGAAATTCGGAATACCGTTGTCCCATCACACTTGGCGTTTAGAATGAAATGCAAAACCCACCTCACACCTAGGAATATCCTGATATTTTTTAACAATTTCAAAAATAAGAATCGAAATAACTTCAAACGTCATAACTAAATTAACTAAATGCTAGAAAATAAGAACAAAGCAAAAATGTTCCAAATACCCTGATACTTTTTATCAGTTTCTAAAATAGTAAGAACCTAAATAACTTCACCCGTCATAACTGAATCGCAAAAAATAAGAAAAAAGCAAAAATGTTCCAAACCAAAACATCTTGTTTGATTTAGAATATCCTGATATTTTTTAACAATTTCAAAAATAGTAAGAACCGAAATAACTTCACCCGTCATAACTAAATTAACTAAATCCCAGAAAATGATAAGAACAAATATATATATATATATATATATATATATATATATATATTATATATATATATATATATATATATATATATAACCTGACCTAGGCGACTGTAAACCAAAAGAACAGCTAAGATGCAAATTTCTCGAATAGTGCCGGGTACTGACGTCAGAAATCACGTGCACCAATGGGGTGCAAGAACACATTAGAGCTGCCATACACCACCACCAAAGTCAGAGAAAACACACCAACCCACTCATCGCCCCATAAAATCGTCAAAAGATCGCCAAATTTGGCGACAAAAACATGGCGTCTATAATGCATCTGTACCATCGGATCAGATGCATTATAGACATCCCGTCCTCCATATTTTTTTTTTTTTTTTTTGGCGACCAACAGAAGAACGCGTTTTGAAAAATCGCCAAGTAGAAAAACTTGGCGGTGGTACTCGTTTTCTGAAAGATCACATGGCGGCGGTCAGAAGGCATATTTGAAACACAACATTAACAAAACTAAATTTTAAGGTTGGTGTAGCACGTGGCGGCTTATCTCTCTCGTGCTTTCCTGGTGTTTTCACGGCTTTTGGATATCTTTTTTTTAGCTTGTTTCTTCTCTGTTTACCTTGGTTTTTGCTTTCTGCTGTGCTTTCTTCTTACTTTTCTCCCTTCTACCTGCGTTTATGAGGTAAGTGGGTTTGTTTTTTTTTTCGGTATGGAGGTGTCGTCGGATGACGACAACTTCTGGTCGGCGAATTTCCAGCCGCTTAATTTTTTGAATGAGGCTTTCGCTCAGGGAGTGGGGCCTCTTACTATCTTCCTTGAAAACCCTGAAGGGAATATCCCCAATTTTCACCCAAAAAAATTAAAGGATGAACTTATACGCCTCGTGGGCCCCAACATAAAGCTCAACTTTTTAAAAGCTACAAGAAACGGGAAAATTGTTTGCGTGACTGACGACAACACCACTGCCATCCAGCTACTTAATATAAAAAATTTACTTTCGGTACCAATCCTACCCCGCTTAATCCCAGACACTCTCACTACCAAATTTCTTCTATATGACGTTCCACAAAATGTAACTTGCAGCGAGGTGGCCGAGGAACTTATGGCAACCGGCGTGCCAGTTTCTGAAGTGCGTCGGTTCCAAAAGCTGACTGAGGGCAAACGTGTACCATTAAAAACTATCCTAGTGACAAAAATTGGGCAAAACCTTCCCGATAAAATTATTTTGTGGTTCGAAGAAATAAGAATAAGACCATTTATAGACAGACCTCGCCAATGCAATAACTGCTATCAATTCTCGCACTCAACTAGGGCATGTAAAAATGCCGTCGTGTGCATTAAGTGCAGAGAAGGTCATTCGGCTCAACAGTGCCAGTCTGATTATGTGAAATGTAGTAACTGTGGCGAAAGTCATGAAGCTAATAACAAGAATTGTAACGCTTATATCCGGGAAGCAGAAATAAATAAATTCAAATGTTTGAATCACTTAACAATTACTGAAGCTAGGAGGCGTTACGCACAAAATAATAAAATTACAAAAACAATATCCTACGCAGAGGCGGTGGCTCCCAAGCCAAGGGAAAAGGACAACTATTTGCAAGAAGTTACTACGAATATAGAAAAAATACTGGAAAAGTTTGAGGTAACACTCCAAAGTTTTTTAAACACTCAAGTTGAAACGTTCAATAAAGTCATTGAAATAATGACATCATCCTTCACTAATATATTACAAAAGTTTCTCCCTACGGCACCACAGAGTGCTACTCAAAAATCTGAAAAAAGAAAGAAAAGGATGTTAAGGGATGTTTTGCCTTCTTCCCCCTTATCCCCCTCTGATGTGAATTTTGGGTTGATGGAGTACTCTGGTCTTAGTTCCCAAGAAGCATGGTACTTCTGGTCTTGCCCTACCATGGCACCCTTCCCCCCTTTTGAGTGTGCCAGCCCGGATGGGTCCTTTCTCTTAGGGAGTGGGTCTTTCGGTTTTTGTTTTTGTTTTTGATGGCGGGTTTTTCTGTTGTGTTGTGGAACGTTCGTGGTCTTCGGGCCAGAGCCGCTTTGCTTAAATGCCCTGATTTTTCTTCTGTTCCTGTTCTGCTTGCTCAGGAAACTTTTCTTACCCCGCATCTTCATTTTTCCTTTGACCAAAAGGTTCTGTATCGTAAGGATCGTCTGGGGGGCAGTGGAGGTGGCGTCCTCACCGCCGTTCAGCGCTGTTTTACCTCGATATCTCTCTCTCTCTGCCCATTCAGCATTCTACTATTGAACACGTCGCTGTCAAAGTTTGGATTAATAATACTCCGCTTACTATTATTAATATCTATAGCCCAAGGTGCAGCTTTGATCTGGGTTACTTCAGTTCCCTGCTTGATAATATTGAACCTCCATTTATTATTATGGGTGACCTAAATTTAAACCTTCTTAAACGGGGTAGCTACGGCCTGGCTCCGGTAAATCAGTTTCTTGATTGGGTCTCTAGGAATGATCTTTGCATTGTAAACATGGACACTCCTACCCGTTTCATGACTAGCAACTTACCCTCTGTTCTCGATCTTGCGATCGTCTCTCCTGACTTGTTCCCATTAATCCAATTTTATGTTCACTCCGACAATTTTGACTCTGATCATTGTCCGATCTTCCTGCAACTTCATGGTCCGAACGCTCAACGGATTTCTGGTGCTTTTCGTCTTTGGACTAACTGGTCCAGGGCTGGCGGGGACTTGAACGAGTGCATGAAACAGCATAATCTGACCTCATATTCTGATCTCATATTTCCTTGCAAACAGGCTATTTCGGACAATAGACATTATCAAAGGATCTCTGGAACTTCTTACCCGCAGTGGTGGAACTCTAGGTGCTCTTGGCTCTTAGGGCAGAAAAGAAAGTTCTTTCGGTTAGCTAAGCGCCTCTTTTCACGTGATCACTGGATAAAGTACAAAAAGATTTCTAGTATCCTTCGGCGTCACATAAAGAGCAGCATTCGTAACTACTGGAATAATCTCTGTAATCGGCAAAACAGCATTCAAATTATTTATCGAACTCTTAAAAAGCAGGCTAATAGACAAGCTCATGGTGGGACTCTCCTGTATAGTGGTATCAGTATTACCTGCCCCCGCCACCAAGCTGCTTTATTTGGACAGAATTTCTACCCAACGGCAAACCATCCACCCCTTCCTTACGCCTTAACTAATGCGGCTCTTGAGTTTGACGACGCTATCGATACCCTTGAGCTTCAGAGAGCGATCAAAACTGCGAAATGTACTGCTCCGGGGGAAGACGGCATCTCCATTAAGCTGATTAAACACATTGATGATGACAATCTGTGCAAAATTGTTCGCCTGTTTAATGATTTCCTTGGACAAGCCTACGTACCGCCTCAGTGGCGCTCTGCCATTATTCTCCCTATTTTGAAGCCTAAGAAACCCAGCACACTGATTAGTTCTTACAGGCCTATTGCCCTTACTTCGGTTTGGTGTAAAATCTTCGAACGCATTATGCTCCACCGTCTCACTCTCTGGGCTACTAACAACAACGTTTTTCCTCCTGGTCTCGGGGGCTTTCTTCCTAATAGGGATTGTCAAACTGTTTTGGCCACGCTGTATCTCGACATCATGGACGCTCGTCTGAATAAGAAATACGTCCTTCTTGCAAACTTAGACATTGAAAAAGCTTACGATTCCATTTGGATTGATGGACTGATCTACAAATTAGCCTCTATTAGTATTGGAGGGAATACTCTATTATGGATTACAAATTGGTTATATGATAGGGAGATCAAAGTGAATTGGCGTAGTCATATCTCTCCCCCACACAAAGTCAAAACTGGTATCCCCCAGGGCAGCGTGCTGTCACCGTTCCTTTTTTCTGTTTACATGCAGGATATCTTCGATACGACCCCGGCCCGGGTTACTATCCTAACGTATGCTGACGACATACTTGTGTATGCTATTGGTGATGACCCCAATACAACGTGCAAGGACCTACAAACCGCTCTTGATAACATCGTAATGTGGTGTGACTATTGGAAGCTTTGCATCTCACCTATGAAAAGCGCTGCCATTAATTTTTCTAGGGGCAGATTTCCTTGTCCTCAATGTCGTATTGCCGGCTACACTATCCCATGGAGTAAGTGCATCAAGGTTTTGGGCTGCTTTCTGACCTTTAATATGTCTCTGGCGTCTCAGATACATCATCTGCGGGAAAAAACCCACCGTCGATTAAATATGCTAAAAGGATTGGTTTACAAAACTCGTGGTGCTACAAGTCGGACTCTTCTCCCCGTCGTTAATGCTGTTATACCTAGCGTTTTCGACTACTGTAGCTTCATGTATACAGAGACTTCGAAGAAAAATGCAAACACTATGGAAACCCTCTATTCTACTGGTCTCCGTCTAGCCACTGGTCTTCCCCGGTGGACGCCGATACCTGTGCTACGGGCCGAAGTCCATCAAAATAGCATAATGTGTCGTATCCGTCATCTCACTAAATGCTTTTTCATCAAACAACTGGCGCTAAGTACAAAATCTCTATTATATAATAACCTCTATAAGAGTACCTTGGATAATGTAACCAACAACCCAAAAGTTCTGCAAGACATGAACGAGACTCTGGAAGAGTATCACCTGAGGTCAACCCACTTTTTGGACCCAGGCAGAAACCTTTGTTGTTTTCAAATGGAGATAATTACCGAGGGCCTTGCTTTTCAAAATAAAAATATATCAAACGAAACCGTCGTGGCCTTATGGACGGAGTTCATCAATAATTTTCAACCTAAATCCATTCTAATTGCTACTGATGCCTCCAAGGATGAAGATAAAGTTTCCATTGCGGCCTACAATCATTCACTTAACTCTGGAAGAGCCATGCTGACCCACCAGATAAACTCGATCTTTACCACGGAGGCCCTTGCCATCATTCTTGCTCTTGACACTTTCTGCCAGCAGAATGACCATTTCTTAATTATATCTGACAGTCGTTCCGTCCTCTTGGCTCTTCAATCTGCCCACCCAAAATCATCTGCGGTCATCCTTCTGCTGCAAAGTAAAATTAGTCATGCAATTGGAAAAATCAAATCTATTAGACTGGTCTGGACCCCTGGGCATAGAGGAATTCATCCAAATGAGAAAGCTGATGAGTTATGCAAACAAGGCCCTTATAGCACTCAACACCTTAATGTGGTGAGCCCTGAAGACTCTATCAGGAGGATTAAAAATGATATGTACACAGCGAGTGAACATGAGTGGGACAGAAGCATCTACCGCCAGAGATATGGTGCGATTTATCTCCTTAATCAAATGTATCGTAAATGGATTTTCCACCGTCAGATTGATGTCTTGGTGGCTCGGTGGCGTACTAAAACAATTCAATGCAATTACATATGGCACAAGTTGAATATGGCTCGCTCCCCCTTGTGCGATCATTGCCCGGAAAACGACACTCCAGATCATATTTTACTTTACTGTGTCAAGTTCCAGGCGCAGCGTCGTATCTTATTTAATTCACTCAACATATGCGGTAATCCTTCGTATGACTGTGTGATCAATTCAGCCACAAGCTCGTGGCGTGGGCTGGTTGCCCTGGTATGTTTTACGTTTCGCTCCCTCGGTTGGGGGTAGTTTGTCTAGCGTTTCACTTTTGTCCCCGTTTTGTTATGTTTTTCTGACGGATCTTTCTTTCTTTCATGTTATCTTCGTTGAATATTTCAACGTGTGGATTTTGTCGCCGTTTGGCTTTAATATCTGTTTTCTACGTCTGTTTTCTCTCGCTAGTGTATAGCGTTTTTCTTTTTGTGCTTCTTCCTCTATGGTTATGCCTGTAGAGATAAAGCCGGCCACGGCCATAATGTAACCAACAACCCAAAAGTTCTGCAAGACATGAACGAGACTCTGGAAGAGTATCACCTGAGGTCAACCCACTTTTTGGACCCAGGCAGAAACCTTTGTTGTTTTCAAGTGGAGATAATTACCGAGGGCCTTGCTTTTCAAAATAAAAATATATCAAACGAAACCGTCGTGGCCTTATGGACGGAGTTCATCAATAATTTTCAACCTAAATCCATTCTAATTGCTACTGATGCCTCCAAGGATGAAGATAAAGTTTCCATTGCGGCCTACAATCATTCACTTAACTCTGGAAGAGCCATGCTGACCCACCAGATAAACTCGATCTTTACCACGGAGGCCCTTGCCATCATTCTTGCTCTTGACACTTTCTGCCAGCAGAATGACCATTTCTTAATTATATCTGACAGTCGTTCCGTCCTCTTGGCTCTTCAATCTGCCCACCCAAAATCATCTGCGGTCATCCTTCTGCTGCAAAGTAAAATTAGTCATGCAATTGGAAAAATCAAATCTATTAGACTGGTCTGGACCCCTGGGCATAGAGGAATTCATCCAAATGAGAAAGCTGATGAGTTATGCAAACAAGGCCCTTATAGCACTCAACACCTTAATGTGGTGAGCCCTGAAGACTCTATCAGGAGGATTAAAAATGATATGTACACAGCGAGTGAACATGAGTGGGACAGAAGCATCTACCGCCAGAGATATGGTGCGATTGATCTCCTTAATCAAATGCATCGTAAATGGATTTTCCACCGTCAGATTGATGTCTTGGTGGCATACTAAAACAATTCAATGCAAATACATATGGCACAAGCTGAATATGGCTCATTCCCCCTTGTGCGATCATTGCACGGAAAACGACACTCCAGATCATATTTTACTTTACTTTGTCAAGTTCCAGGCGCAGCGTCGTATCTTATTTAACTCACTCAACATATGTAATAATCCTTCGTATGACTGTGTGATGAATTCAGCCACAAGCTTGTGGCTTGGGCTGGTTGCCCTGGTATGTTTTACGTTTTGCTCCCTCGGTTGGGGGTAGTTTGTCTAGCGTTTCACTTTTGTCCCCGTTTTGTTATGTTTTTCTGACGGATCTTTCTTTCTTTCATGTTATCTTCGTTGAATATTTCAACGTGTGGATTTTGTCGCCGTTTGGCTTTAATATCTGTTTTCTACGTCTGTTTTCTCTCGCTAGTGTTTTCTTTTTGTGCTTCTTC
>JAGEOH010001547.1:0-17558 GCA_032207245.1 Pardosa pseudoannulata | reverse complement strand
AATTAACTGCTGAGAGAAAGCATTTAAATTTCAAAACCAAAACTCGATTACCGTATAATAGTGATTTTACCTTATATGAATTGAATGAAGCTTTGCGTAACACCCACAATTCAGCTACCGGCCCTGACAATATTTCTTACATCATGCTTAAAAATCTCTCTCCAGATTCTCTCAATAACCTTCTCCACTTATATAACAGAATTTTTCAAGAACAAAGCTTTCCATCCTCCTGGAGAACGGCCACTATTATTCCCATTCTAAAACCCAACAAAGATCCTAAGAACCCACTAAACTACCGTCCTATCGCTCTGACTAACTGCTTATGCAAGATTTTAGAAAAAATGGTAAATGCCCGCCTGGTCTTCTATCTAGAAAGTAATGGTATATTGTCTCTCTTTCAAAGCGGGTTTCGCCGTGGCAGATCCACTATTGATAATATAGTTGATTTAGAGAGCAAAAAATTCGTAACGCTTTTGTTAAAAATCATCATCTTTTTCAATATTTATTGACATTGAGAAAGCATATGACCGTACGTGGAGGTACGGCATATTACGTAACTTATACAATTTTGACTTAAGGGGTAACCTGCCAATTTTTATCAAAAATTTTTTATATCTGCGGCAGTTTCATGTCCGAGTTGGAAATGTTCTTTCAGATGTTTATATTCAAGAAGAGGGCGTGCCACAAGGGAGTGTCCTCAGTGTCACACTTTTTAATGTTGCCATCGATGGCATTTTGAAAGTACTTCCTATATCCGTAAAAGGAAATCTTTATGTTGACGACCTACATATTTGTTGTGAAGGAGCGGATATGCGTTTTGTTGTGAGGCAACTCCAAGCTGCAGTTAATAAAATAGTTAACTGGTCGAACGAGAACGGGTTCACTATTTCCAACACTAAAACCTCTTGCATAGACTTTACCCGAAAGCGTGGTCTCCAACCGGATCCGGAAATTTATATCGGAGGGAACCCGATAAATGTCTTGAGCCAGGTAAAATTCTTGGGTATAACCTTTGACCGCAAACTTACATTTTTACCCCATGTTATGGACTTGCGCAAAAAATGCGAGAAGTCGCTTAACATTTTAAAAGTTCTTTCTAGTACATTTTGGGGTGCAGATAGGCTTTCCCTATTGAAAGTATATCGTGCACTCATTCGATCCAAACTTGATTACGGTTGTATGGTTTATGGTTCCGCTAGGAAATCTGTCCTAGAAAAACTCAACGTCATTCACCACTCAGCAAAAATGGATTACGCTTGTTCTGTTTATGGTTCAGCGCGTCCTTCAGTTTTACGCAAACTAGACACTGTGCATCATTCTGCACTTCGCATTTGTTCTGGTGCTTTTAGGACATCTCCCGTACAAAGTCTTTATGTTGACTGCAACGAACCTGCATTGAATCACATTCGCTGTCATATTTCATTGAATACTTTTTATCGCATTTTATCTCACCCTTCTCATCCTATTAAAAACATCCTTTTTAAACCGTCATCATGACCAATTTTATTCTAATCGCCCATCTTTTATTCCGCCTTTTGGTCTGCGTATCCGCAGGATTTTGGAGAACTCATTGCTTAAGGATAAGGAAGTGTTGACAAACCCATATTTTAAAATCCCACCTTGGAAGGAGCTTAAAATCCCATATCAGAATCCGTTTAAAAATTTCCCTAAAAATGTAACCGATCCTCATATCTATAGGCAACTCTTCCATAGTTATAGATGTAATTATTCAAACTATATCGAAATCTACACGGATGGGTCCAAATCTGTTAACTACGTTGGTTTTGCTGTTGTGAGTGACAATACTACTCTAGGTTATTGCCTTCCTTCTTTCTGCTCCATTTTTACCGCTGAATCTATTGCAGTTTATGAGGCTCTAAAGTTTGTTTCCAATAGCAATAGGAGGGACTTTGTGATTTATACAGACTCACTAAGCGTTCTGGATAGTCTCAGTTCGGGTCTCATAACGAACAGTAGTATTTATATGACCCTTAATCTGTATCAGAAGCTAATCCGTCGTGGTTTCCACATTCTCTTCTGTTGGGTGCCTAGCCATGCCGGTATTCCAGGAAATGAAAGGGCCGATGTTGTTGCAAGGAGTGCTACCGATCATTATAATGTCTGTTTGCCATATTCCGATATTAAGAATGCGACCTCTCTTGTTATCCGAAATAATTGGATTGAGGACTGGGAAAATGAAACACGGAATAAACTGCATGGTATCAAACCAAATATCACCACTTGGGCTTCAATTCCTGGTCGTAAACGGGATGTTATCTTAACTAGACTTCGTATTGGTCATACTAGACTCACCCACTCTCATTTGCTTTTAGGGGAACCGCCCCCACGTTGTCCAAGCTGCGATTGCATTCTCACCGTTCACCATTTTTTAACTTCTTGTACTCGATTTACTCTTTTTTATGTAATGTATTTTAATAATGCCAATTTAAGTTTAAGTCACCTTTTGGGTGAATCACCACATACTGCCTTATTTGACTTTTTAAAGCGTATTGGTTTTTATTCCTCTTTATAAGCATTTCACTTCATCCCACTTTTTTTCGCATCTCACTTTCTTATCACGTTTTTAGCGTTTTAAAATTATTACTCTAATCCGTTTTATTTGTACCTTTTAAAATTATATTGATATGTTTTACTGTATTTCTGCTTTTATCTTTAGTCTGGCGCATCTTGTCCTTATTGGACCTTGCGCCATTAAACCTCATCCAACCAACCAACCAACCATTCACCACTCTGCTCTACGCCTTTGCTCAGGAGCATTCAGAACCTCTCCTGTGAAAAGTTTATACGTTGACTGCTATGACGAACCTCTTACTCTTAGACGGGAATTTTTATCTATTTGTTATTATTTTAAAGTTTCATCAGTCACACATCATCCTGTACAAAATCATAATTTTAATCACTGTCTCATGCGTTTTTATTCTGCTAGGCCTTCTTGTATCCTCCCTTTTCATCAGAGGATCAAAAACACTTTAGACGAAATTGGGTTCTTTTAACTATAGCATTTTAAAAACTGACAATTTTAAACCTCTTTGGACTTTTTCCAATTTTACATTTCTTAATCCTTTTAAAAATTTTGACAAAGGGTTTACCCCTGATATTATTTATTACCAAATTTTTAAACACCATAGACAAACGTACTCTACTTACACTCCTGTTTTTACTGACGGCTCTAAACAAGGTGATTTTGTGGGTTGTGCTTTTGTTATAGAGGACCATATATATAGTTTTAAATCGCATGCAGCGTTTTCTATTTACTCCGCAGAAATTTTAGCCATTCTTAAAGGCTTGGAAGAGATAGCACGTCGTGAGAATGGCAAATATATATTTTATTCTGACTCAAAAAGCGTTTTAGAATCTCTCTCTTCACCCACATATAAAAGTCACCCTCTAATATTCCAGGTCCTTGACCTCATTGACAGCCTGAAATCCGTGGGTTTTTCCATTCTTTTCAGCTGGATTCCATCCCATGTGGGAATTAAAGGTAATGAGGATGCTGATAAAGCTGCAAAAACTGCTAGTGACTTTTTGGATATGTCTTTTTCCCCTTTGTGATGTAAAAATATACATAAAAAATCTGTTGTATAAGAAGTGGCAGAGCTCTTGGGATGAAGAGACTGATAATAAATTGCATACAATTAAACCAAACATTGAAAATTGGAGTACGTTGCCATCTAGGAGACATGATGTTATTCTCACTCGCTTCCGGATTGGTCATACACGTTTTACTCATCGTCATTTGTTACTCGGAGAATCTGCTCCAGTTTGCAATCACTGTAATACAGCAATCTCCGTAAAGCATGTCCTCATTGATTGTATCCCGAGGTACCCCAGCGATCTTTTCTCTTTTCTTTTCTACTCTCCTCTTCCCTTCTACTTTATTCTTATCCTTCTCCCTCGTTGCGGTTTCCTCTTTTGAGGTGAGGGCACCCCTTGAGTAGCTGTTTCCGCTCTGTTGTTTCTTGCTCCTCTTGGCGTTTAAACTGCCCACGTGTTTGCCGTGCGTGGATACCCGTGTCCTCGGAAATGGGGATCCTGGTAATTGAGGGGCTTTCCCGTAGGGGAATCATCAGAATGGAATTTCCATTATTGCGGGGAAACTTCAACACATTGCTTTGGCCTCGGCTTCGAGCAAACGGGGGGTACGTAAGTTCCGGTGCGTATCAATCGGCTGGTGGATAGACTTGGTCATCTGCTACGGTTCAAGCAATCGGTCTCTTGGCTGTGCGCGTATAGACCCGGCTAGCACTGGTGCAGAACCCTGCATCCCCTTGTTGGGCTCCGTGGTGGGTGGTGCGGTCGGGTCCGAATCTCTTCTCTCTTTATTATGGATACATTAAAAAAGCACTCCCCCGTCAATGAGTCTTGTTCATCTAAGGAATCAAATACTTTGTTTCGATTTTTCTTAGTAAAATGCGATGAAGGAAACTTTCATAATATCTCTCCATTTCTAATTCATAAAGTCATACAATCTAATGTAGGAGAAGTTCGAAATGTAAAAAAATTACAATCTGGTGATCTTCTTGTGGAGGTTACTAATAATACTCAAGCCATCAATATTAGTAAATTAAAAACAATAGGCAATAGAACCGTTTCCGTTAACATCCATAAAAGTTTAAATCAATCCCGAGGCGTAATTTCTGAACCTGATCTACAGAACATTTCTGAATCAGAAATACTTGAAAACCTAAAATCACAAAATGTCATTGCTGTCCGTCGTATAACTATTAAAAGAGACAATAGAACAATTAACACTAAGCATATTATTCTGACTTTCGAACAACCAAAACTCCCGACTTCCATCAAAGCCGGATTCTTAAACTGCCACGTAAGACCCTACATCCCAAACCCTTTGCGATGCTTCAAATGCCAAAAATTCGGACATTCACAAACGGCCTGTCGCGGATCTTTGACTTGTGCACGTTGCTCTGAAGCTGGTCACAGTAGCGAAGGATGTACTGCTCAAAGTAAATGCATTAATTGCAAAGGCGACCATCCGTCATACTCACGATCATGCCCTAACTGGTTCATAGAAAAAGAAATCCAAACTATAAAAATAAAACAAAACATCTCGTATCCCGAAGCCCGCAAAATAGTGAAATCTAAAACCCCCAAACCTGGACTATCTTATTCTGCTGCCACCAAATCTACTAAATCCGTAGCCACCCAAACTGATTTACCTGTTAAAGCTATCACTCTTCCCATATCCTCACAACCAAAAAAGAATAAACGCGCTGTCTCGCTACAAGTCTCTGAAACTGCTGTGCAGGATTCTTTTCGAAAAGAAAAAAGTACCATTAAAAAAGGAACCGAAAATAGACCTCACATTCCCAAAGAATCAGCTTTTAACCGGAAACAAACTCGCTTAAAACATAAAAATATACCTCCCCAGCCATATGTCGACGACTCAATTCTAACTTTAAATCCATCAGACTCGGAAGTCTCGGATGAGTCTATGGACCAGTCAGACGCCGACTCTCCCAATCATTCTAATGGGACTACTCACCAATTGTCTAAAACCTCTAATCCATTTTGATCATGGCCCTGCTACTTTCATGGAATTGCCACGGTTTTCTTAATAAAATTGACGATCTGAAAATCTTAATTCATGATCATAATCCCGCTTGCTTTGCTCTTCAAGAAACTTTTTTACATTCTCATATTAAAACTCCAAAAATTCGTAACTACACCATTTTAAGAACCGATTTTGAACTCGGCAATAAAGCTTCTGGTGGTGTTTCACTTGTAATATCGAACAGCATTCCTTTTCAGACTCTGAATCTTAATACTAATCTTCAAGCTGTTGCCGCACGTGTCCGTCTTAAATGCCTCACTACTGTTTGCAGTCTGTATTTACCCCCAAACGAACCAATCAATTTACTTCAACTCAGAAATTTAATAAACCAACTTCCATCTCCCATAATCCTTCTCGGTGACTTTAACGCCCATAGCCCTCTCTGGGGTGGTCCTGAGACCAATAATAGAGGTCAAATAATTGAATCACTTGTATCCGATCTTTCCTTATGTATTCTCAACAACGGGGATAATACTTATTTCCACAAACCCACCAAAAGTTTCCACGCCATAGACCTTGCAATCTGTTCTCCCTCAGTTTATTCTTTATACTCATTTTTCGTTTCAAATGATCTCCACAATAGTGACCATTTTCCGATATTTCTGTCTCCGCTCTACAAACACTCTAATAATAGCTCTCAACAAATTCGGTACATAGAAAGAAAAGCAGACTGGCCTTCATTCATGTATCTTTCTGTTATCACTCCTGACACTATCACCGGAACTATAGACGAAGCGGTCGACAAGGTAACCTCCACTATCATCAAAGCGGCGGACGCTACGATACCAAAATCTTGCTCATCAATGCGAAAAAATAAAAAACCGTGGTGGAATTCTGATTGCCTTTATGCCAAAAAACAGCAGCAGAAGGCATGGAGTATCTTTCGGAGATACCCCACTACTGAAAACCTAATCTTTTTTAATAAGGCCAAAGCTATAGCCAGAAAAGTTAGACGCCGCTCTCAGAGAGAATCTTGGACAAAATATGTATCCAGCATAACAACATCTACGTCTAGTAAAGAACTATGGTTAAAAGCTAAAAGAGCAATGGGCATTTACCCTAATAATTCAGTCTCCTGTCTTTCTTTTAATGGAGAAATCATTTCTAGTGTTAAAGATATAACTAACACAATAGGTGAAACCTTTGCCTCTGCCTCAAGTAAAAACTCCTATTCAAAAGATTTCCAATCATACAAGACGTTGTCCGAAAAAATAAGCTTAAACTTCAATACATCTGCAAACTTGCCATACAATATCGCGTTTAATATTCAGGAATTACTCTTCTGTTTAAGTCAATCTAAAAATACTTCTCCTGGCCCTGATGCCATTTCCTTTAGCATGATAAAACACCTGTCTCTCAGTTCGCTTACTAACCTTCTGCATCTATATAATAGAATCTGGTTGGAAAATACGTTTCCAATTTCTTGGACTCGAGCAATAGTCATCCCCATCACCAAACCTGGAAAAGATCCCACTAATCCGTGCAACTATCGTCCCATTGCTCTTACTAGCTGCCTTGGTAAACTTCTAGAAAAAATGGTGAATAGGCGCCTGGTATTCATTTTAGAAAAGGAACATCATATTCATCCATTTCAGAGTGGATTCAGGAAAAACAGATCAACGCTTGATAATATCATATACCTCGAAACTCAAATCCGTAATGGGTTTTTTGAGACGGAACCATCTAATATCAATTTTTTTTGACATCGAGAAAGCATATGACCACTGTTGGAGGTATGGGATTCTTCGTGATCTGCATCGTTTGGGTTTTCGTGGCAACTTGCCAAATTTTATTAAGAACTTCCTATCTTATCGTAAGTTTAAAGTCCGCATGAACGGCTCGCTTTCTAACAGCTTTATTCAAGAAGAGGGCGTACCTCAAGGGTCTGTCTTAAGTGTCACTCTTTTCTCTATAAAGGTGAACGATATTTTAAATCAAATTCCATCTAGCGTGAATGCCTCTTTATACGTTGACGACCTGCAAATCTCTGCACAAGGAAAAGACATTCGTTTTATTGAACGGCAACTACAAACCTCGATTAACCGAATTGTTAAGTGGTGCGACATAAACGGTTTTAAAATTTCTGGAGAGAAGACCACCTGTGTTCATTTTAGCCGTAAACGTGGACTCCATCCGGACCCTGAGCTATTCTTAGGATCTTTTAAAATCGACGTTCACGATTGTGTAAAATTTTTAGGTGTTCATTTTGACAAAAAACTTACGTTTGCTAACCACATTTCTTATCTCCGCACAAAATGTGAAAAGAGCCTAAACCTTTTAAAAGTATTATCTAATACTTCATGGGGTGCCGACCGTGATGCCATGCTTCGAATATACCGTGCTGTCATCCGGTCAAGAATTGATTATGCTTGCTGCGTTTATGGCTCTGCCCGCGCATCTGTTTTAAGAAAACTTGACACGGTGCATCATTCCGCTCTTCGGATCTGCTCCGGTGCTTTTAAAACTTCACCCATTCAAAGTCTTTATATAACATGTCATGAACCATCTCTTCATCATATACGCCATAATATATCTGTTAATATTTATTTTCGTATCATTTCCCACCAGTCACACCCATTGAGAAAGTTATTTTTAGATAACCATCTGGATCGTTTTTATTTTAATCGCCCAAACTCCATTCCTTCATTTGGTGTTAGAATTCGGAAAAGTCTCAAAGATACTGAGCTGGCTAACATTGATATTTCACCTCGTCTCTTATTTGAAACGCCACCGTGGGAGAATTATAATATTCAATATCTGCAACCATTTAAGGGCTTTATAAAAGAAAACACGGATCCGTACATTTACCAACAATTTTTCCATTCCCTTAAAGCTCAATATCCGAACTATGAGGCTATTTACACTGATGGCTCAAAATCTCAAGATCATGCAGGTTTTGCCTATTGTAGCGACTCAGCCGCTTTCAGCTACAGACTTCATCCTTTCTGTTCCATTTATACGGCCGAAGTTATTGCCATATATGAAGCTGTAAAGTATGTTTCTTGCAGCAACAAAAGATGTGTTATTATCTACTCGGATTCAATGAGTGTCCTTGAAAGCCTCAAAACCGACTTGAGTACTCACAATTATGCTTCTCTAGTAATCCAATTGCACAAAAAACTTTCTCGTCGTGGATTTCACATACTTTTTTGTTGGGTTCCAAGTCACGTTGGTATTTGCGGCAATGAAATAGCTGACGATTTAGCGAGACAGGCAACTACATTTTATACCGGTCCTCTGCCATATAGTGATATTAAAAAAGCAGTATCTCGAATCACCAATGTAAACTGGAATGCTGAATGGAACACTGAAACACGAAATAAATTATACTCCATTCGGTCATCTATCTCTATTTGGCCACCTCTCAGAAATCGAAAAATGGATGTCATACTAACTCGTCTTCGCATTGGTCATAGTAGAGTCACTCATAAACATTTGCTATGTGCTGAGCCTACTCCACAATGTTCCATTTGTCATACTGATCTTACTATTCATCATATTTTAACATCATGTACTAATTTAAAACGCTTTTATTATATATATTTTAAAACTTTTCATCCTAATTTGAATGAACTTTTGGGCGAGACTCCTCATCCCAAATTATTTGATTTTCTGTATCGCACTGGTGTCTTAAATCTCATCTAAATATTTTAACATTTTAATGTGAGTCTTTACCTCGTTTTTCGCTATACCTTTTCTTAAAATTTTAGTATTAATTTCCCTTACTTTTAAATTATACAACTTTGTTTAATTATGTGCTCTTTTGTTTGGCGCAGCTTATCCAAACTTGGATCTTGCGCCAGTAAACCGCAACCAACCAACCAACCAACCAACCAACCATCATTGATTGTAACCGTTTTAAAAAACATCGTGTTCATTATTTTAACTCTTCATCTATTCTCATTAAAGATATTTTAAATAATCCACCTCATCGTAATCTATTTCTGTTTTTAAAAGACATCGGGTTTTACCCTCACATCTGAATTTTATATCTCATCGCTGGTTTTTACTTTTGATCTTATTTATCTCCTCTACACTGCTTTTGCATTTTAGCTTGTTCCTTTTATCTATTTATATGTTCCTTTTATCATCCTTTTATAGCTGTTTGTTTTGGTCATTGTAGAATGATTTTTAACTATTTGTTTGGCACAATATGTCCCACGAGGACTCAGTGCCATTAAACTCCATACAACCAACCAACCAACCGCTCATAAAATTAATAAAAACAATAAGCAAAATATAAAAAGGCGATTAAAACCTCTACCACCGAACCATCCATTACGATATAAACTTCCACCTCCTGCAATTAAAATAAAAACAAAATTGAAATCTGCTGATTTTTTAAAAAATGATAAAAAAGAAGTACTGTTTGATGATGAGCCCATTAAAATGTATGTTTCTCCCGAGGATATGTCAGCTGAATCATCATCTGGATCTGAGACGGATTCTCCTACCTCCGTCCCTTAGGTCCCGTTTTTTAATCTTTCCTTCATAGTTCATTCTGGCTCTTGTTTCGTGGAACTGTCACGGATTCAAAACCCACGTGTCTGATCTTAGAGACATAGTAAATAAATTCCACCCAGCCTGTTTTGCACTCCAGGAAACTTTCCTGGATGAGTGCAAGTTTTCTAAAATTCGGCGTTTTACCACCTACAGGAAGGATCATGTCACTGGTGGCAGGGCATCCGGAGGTGTAGCCCTTCTTGTTTCCCATGACTACCCATCTACTCCGATTAACCTTCAAACCGACCTTCAAGCAGTTGCAGTCAGAATCCATACCCACGCTCTCATTACTGTTTGCAGCATTTATCTACCTCCTAATAGCCCTATATCACAAAAATCCCTCAATAATCTAATAAAGGAACTTCCGAAACCGTTTATAATTATTGGTGATCTGAATGGCCATAGTACTCTCTGGGGAAACTCTGATCTTAACCGACGTGGTAAACGAATTGATAAACTAATTTCAGACCATAATCTTTGCATATTCAATAGCGACCAGGCTACTTATTTTCATTTCCCTTCAAAATCCTATCATGCCCTCGATCTTGCAATCTGCTCTCCTCAGCTTCTCCCTTTCTTTAATTTTCCGTTGATTCCGATCTACACAATAGTGATCATTTCCCCATACTTTTAACTGCTGTTGACTGTAACACTCCGTATTCCAAGATACCCCACTATATTATTGAGAAAACAAACTGGGAAAATTTCCAGAATTTGAGTGTAATCACAAGAGAGATGGTTGAGGTGGATTCAATTGAGAAGGTGGTCCAAAACGTGACGCAAAGAATTCTTGCTGCTGCTGATAATTCCATTCCAAAATCTTCTGGGCACTGCCGGAAACAGACTAAACCTTGGTGGAATGACGACTGCCGTGTCGCTTACAAAAACCAGAGGAAGGCATGGAGTAACTTCAATAGGTACCCTACGACTGAAAATCTTTCGGAGTATAAAAAATGTAGAGCTGTCTTCCGGCGCACCTTACGGAAAAGTCAAAGAGACTCATGGATGAAATATATCAATAGCATTTCTTCTACAGTCAGCAGTAAACAATTATGGGATAAAGTTAAACGTGCATCCGGACATTTCCCAAATAACCAAATTAACATTCTCCAGTATAAAAATAATACTATCTCTTCCGTAAAAGATATAGCAAACACAATAGCTACAGTCTTCAGTGACATTTGTTCAAGCAATAGTTACCAGTCCCCTTTCAATAAAATCAAAATAGATACTGAGAGAAAGCCTTTAAATTTTAAAACCAACACTCGACTGCCTTATAATAGCAATTTTACCTCATATGAATTAAATGAAGCCCTGCGTAATACCCACAACTCAGCTACTGGCCCTGACAATGTTTCTTATATTATGCTAAAAACCTCTCTCCAGATTCTCTAAAGAACCTACTTCATTTATATAATAGAATTTGGCATGAACAAACCTTTCCATCTTCCTGGAGAATGGCCACCATCATTCCCATCTTGAAACCGAACAAGGATCCTAAGAACCCAATGAACTACCGCCCCATCGCTCTCCCCCTCAGGGGGTTCACTTTCTTTAAGTGAACACGGGCTTCACGACCCCGAGGTTCCCCAGTGTCTTTTTTTTCTCCCTCCGTGGGGCTTGCTACCTTTTGGCGAGCATGGGTGTCGCGTCCCCAGAGTCCCATAGCGCTCCTTCTCTTTTTCCCCTCTCCCTTCGTTAATATTTGCCCTTTATTTCCATTTTCCTGCAAACTGTTTCCTCTTTCTTAACGTATGTGTTTTTTTGTTTTTGTCTGCTTTCATTTTTTTTTCACAAATTGAAATAAAATATTAAAAAAGAAAATTTAAAAAGAAAAAAAAATTTAAAAAAAAAAAATTGTGCTATCCGTCCTTCTAACCTGGCGGCGTATCAACACCGATCTGGTGTTTTTTGACTTGTCCACTTTATGGGTCCTAGTACCACTCTTCGGCCTCTGCCGTGAGGTACACCGTTTGGGCTAGGGAACGGATCCATGTGGACTTGGGGGGAAACGCCGGAGGAGTCGCGTGCTTCGTCCGGAGTGGCTTTAAGAACCGTTCTGCCTAAAACGGTCCCAGAGGTTGTGTCCCTTGGTGCGTTTGTCTGATCGGCGGGGACTCCGCTCATAATGTGCCCCTCAGGGGGTTTACCTACTTTAGGTAAACACGGGTGTCGCAATCCCGAGGTACCCCAGCGATCTTTTATCTTTTTTCTATTTCCTCTACTCTTGTCTCCTACTTTATCCTTTCTTTTTCTCCCTCATTGTGGTTACTTCTTTGGAAGTGAGGGCTTTTCTCGTGATGCTATGTTCCGTCCTGAGCATAGCCTCTCGCGAACTGTTAACTGTCCACGTGTTTGCCGTGCGTGGAGACCCGTGTCCCCGGAAATGAGGATCCTGGTAATTGAGGGGACTTCCCGTGGGGGAAATCATCTTTTATGGAATTTCCATTTTGGCGGGGAGTTTCCAACACGTTGCTTTGGCCTCGGCTTCGTGTAAACGGGAGGTACATATTGGTCCATATGTATCAATCGGCTGGTCGGTCTTTGGCTTGGACTAAGTGAGCGGCGTACTTTCTGGGTCATTGCATTAAGGGTGGTAGTGGCTTCTGAAGTACCTGTGAACGTATAGATCCCGGTTAGCACTGGTGCAGGATTCTGCATCCCCTTGTTGGGCTCCGTGGTGGGTGGTGCCGCCGGGGTCCGAACTTTCCTTTTGCTATCATGGCTTCCTCTCCCCCCCCCCTCAGTACTCTCTTGCAGAGCAACAAAGTGTCAGTGAATTTAATAATAACGCACGTTTTTTTATTGTTAAAAAGTTGTCAGATGATAGTTTCAGGCAAACATCACCATTTCTGATACATAAATTAATAAAATCTTCTATTGGCGAAGTGGAATCTGTTAAAAAACTTAATTCCGGAGATCTACTAATAAAAGTTTCCAACGCATCTCAGGCTAAAAATCTCATTTCCCGGACTACTTTAGGAACATTCTCAATAATAGTATTACAGCATAATAGTTTAAAATTTTTCTAAAGGCGTAATTTCCGAATCTGATTTGTTCACCTCTTCTGAAGAGGAAATTAAAGAAAATCTGAAAGACCAAGGTGTAACCCAAGTCAGACGCATCACGATTCGTCGTGGTGGGGTTATCCAAAATACCAAACATATAATACTAACTTTCAATAGCCCGAATCTCCCATCATATATTACTGCAGCCTACCTCCGTTGCCCAGTACGTCCGTATATTCCAAACCCCTTACGCTGCTTCCAGTGCCAACGTTTTGGCCATTCAAAGTTATCTTGTCGTGGGGCCGTTACCTGCGCCCGCTGCGCAGAAGCTGGCCACGACTCTGAAAATTGTGAAAAGGCACCGATGTGTGTTAATTGCAAAGGGGCACATCCATCTTTCTCCCGCTCTTGCCCTTCTTGGCAGATGGAGAAAGAAATTCAAACTTCAAAAATTAAAAATAATATATCTTATCCAGAGGCCCGTAAATTAGTACTCTCTCGTACACCTAAACCTAATATATCCTATTCAGCAGCTTTAAAACCAAAGACCGTAAAATCTATAGCCGTACAAACAGAATTTTTTCAAACCTCTATCCTTAATAGAATTGAAAACGAAACCAAAGCTACGTCTGTGAAAAATTTAAAACTTACTACTGACCCAAGCACCACAAAACAAATACCTCCACAACAAAATAAAAATTCTACTACAAAAAAAGACTCTAATATCTCTGGTAAAATTAATAAAAACAATAAACAAAATATAAAAAGGTGGTTAAAGCCTTTACCACCTAACCATCCACTTCGTCAAAAGCTTCCACCTCCTTCAGTTAAAATAAAAACAAAAATGAAACGTGAAGATTTTCTTAAAAATGATAAGGCTGAAATTATATTTGCGGATGAGCCTATTAAAATGTATGTCTCTCCAGAAGAAGGCATGTCAGCTGAATCGTCATCCGGTTCCGAGGCGGAGTCACCGAACTCCGTCCCTTAGGTCCCAGTTCCTTCCTTTATTCTTTTTCGTTTATAATGGCTCTCTTTTCTTGGAATTGCCACGGCTTCAAAACGCACGTGTCTGATCTTAGGGACTTGGTCAACAAATTCCACCCGGCTTGTTTTGCACTCCAGGAAACTTTTCTGGATGAGGGCAAAATCTCAAAGGTTCGGCGTTTTAGTGCCTATAGGAAAGATCACGTAGATCACGGCAGGGCATCCGGTGGTGTAGCCCTTTTTGTCTCCCATGACTACCCATCCTCTCAAATTAACCTCAAAACTGACCTTCAAGCTGTTGCAATCCGTATTCACACCCATTCTCTCATCACAATTTGTAGTATTTATTTACCACCTAAATTAAATATTCCACAAACCTCCCTCAATAACTTAATTTGTCAGCTACCTGAACCCTACATAATCCTTGGTGATTTCAATGGACATAGCACCCTGTGGGGTAGTACCAGCTCGAACCAACGCGGAATTCAGCTGGAGCAACTACTCTCAGATCATAGTCTTTGTTTATTTAATACAAAACAACCAACTCATTTTCATTTTCCAAGTAAAACTTTTCACACACTCGATCTTGCTTTCTGTTCACCTTCAATCTTCCCTTATTTTAATTTTTATGCCGATAATGATTTATATAATAGTGATCACTTTCCGATAATTTTGACGCCTAATATTTCTACAACCAAAACTTACAAAACGCCATATTATATTATGAAGTCTGCTGATTGGAATAAATTCAGTAATCGAGCTACCATCACCAAGGATATGATCGAAAACAACAGCGTTGACGAAGCCGTTAACCTAATAACTACAGCCATCATTTCTGCTGCCGATGCCGCCATTCCAAAATCCTCAGGCTGTTTCCGACGGCAAACTAAGCCGTGGTGGAACGACGAATGTCGTATTGCTCAGAAAGAGCAAAGGAGAGCCTGGTGTAGGTTCAGGCGATACCCTACTACCGAAAATCTCACGAGTTATAAAAAGTGTAAAGCTTGTTTCAGGCGCATTATGAGACGTAGCCAGGCGGAATCGTGGAGAAACTATGTTGGCAGCATATCTGCCTCTGTCTCAAGCAAGTGTATGTGGGATAAAATTAAACGGTGTGCAGGCGCTTATTCTAACACTCAAATATCTGTTCTGCAGTACAATAATCAAACAATATCTTCAGTACAAAGCATAGCGAATGCTATCGCCTCTTCATTTTCTCGTATCTCAAGCAGCAGTAACTACACACCTTCTTTCCTTAGTCACAAAAGAAATGTTGAACAAAAAGCAATAACCTTTAAAACAGACACCCACTTCAATTATAACAGAAGCTTTACTATATTTGAACTAAAACGAGCCCTGCAAAATACCAAACAAACTTCTCCTGGACCAGAATAATATCTCGTATAACATGATAAAACATCTCTCTGACAACGCCTTACTCAATATCCTCGAACTATACAATAGAATCTGGAATGAACAGACTTTTCCTTCCTCTTGGAATACTGCCACAGTGATCCCCATCCTAAAACCGAATAAAGATCCCACTAATGTGCTTAGCTACCGCCCCATTGCACTCACTAACTGCCTCTGCAAGCTTTTAGAGAAGATGGTGAATAACCGCCTAATACACATACTGGAAAAGAACAACTGTTTCTCAGCACTTCAGAGTGGTTTCAGGCGTGGTAGGTCAACTATAGATAATATAGTTGACCTTGAAACTGAAATTCGTAACGCTTTCGTTCAGCGACAACACTTGGTTTCAATTTTTTCGATATCGAGAAGGCGTACGATCGGACCTGGAGATACGGTATTCTCCGTAACCTCCATGATTTTGGTTTTAAAGGAAACCTTCCAGTTTTTATACAAAACTTTTTACGTGTAAGAAATTTTAAAGTCCGTATTGGCAGCATTTTATCAGACGTTTTTATTCAAGAACAAGGTGTACCTCAGGGCAGCGTTTTAAGTGTGACTCTATTTATATTAGCAATTAACAATATTTTAAATCAATTTACTCCCCCTGTTAAAGGCAGTCTCTATGTTGATGACTTACACATATCCTGCGCAGGTTCTGACATGACCGTCATTGAAAGAAAGCTCCAAATTGCAGTGAACAACATAATAAAGTGGGCGGACTACAACGGCTTCAGTTTTTTCACCTGAGAAAACAAAGTGTGTCCACTTTTGTAGAAAACGGGGTATCCATCCTGATCCTAAGATTCGGGTTCATAACATTACTATTCCCATAGCTACTGAAGTAAAGTATCTTGGGATTATTTTTGACAGGAAGCTAACTTTCCTCCCCCACGTTCTTAACCTGCGAGGGAGATGCTTAAGGGCGTTGAATATCATCAAAGTTCTATCAAACACATCTTGGGGAGCGGCAAGTACAAGCTTATTAAGAATTTACAGGGCAGTTGTCCGATCAAAATTGGAATATGGGTGTGTTGTGTACGGGTCTGCCTGCAAGACAACACTACAGAAGCTTGATACTATCCACCATCTGGCCCTCCGCCTCGTGTCGGGCGCTTTTAGGACTTCCCCCGTTCAAAGCTTATATGTCAATTGTGACGAAGAGCCTTTGGATCTCCGACGTCAGATTTTATGTCTTCATTACTATTTTAGAACAGCTTCGCATGCTAATCATCCTTCTCATAAACCCCTCAGGGGGTTTACCTACTTTAGGTAAACACGGGTGTCGCAATCCCGAGGTACCCCAGCGGTCTTTTCTCGTTTCTTTTCTACTCTCCTCTTCCCTTCTACTTTATTCTTATCCTTCTCCCTCGTTGCGGTTTCCTCTTTTGAGGTGAGGGCACCCCTTGAGTAGCTGTTTCCACTCTGCTGTCTCTTGCTCCTCTTGGCGTTTTAAAACTGCCCACGTGTTTGCCGTGCGTGGATACCCGTGTCCTCGGAAATGGGGATCCTGGTAATTGAGGGGTTTTCTCGTAGGGGAATCATCTGAATGGCATTTCCATTTGTGCGGGGAAACTTCAACACATTGCTTTGGCCTCGGCTTCGAGTAAACGGGGGGTACGTAAGTTCCGGTGCGTATCAATCGGCTGGTGGATAGACTTGATCATCTGCTACGGTTCAAGCAATCGGTCTCTTGGCTGTGCGCGTATAGACCCGACTAGCACTGGTGCAGATTTCTGCATCCCCTTGTTGGGCTCCGTGGTGGGTGGTGCGGTCGGGTCCGAATCTTAAATTATCTTATTATGGATTCTCAAAAAACAAATTTCCCCGTAAGTGAGTCGTCTGTACAATATAATTTACTTTCTGTTGCTCGTTTCTTTATTATTAAATGTAACGAAGGAAACTTGAGTGATGTGTCCCCTTTCCTCATGTATAAAGTTATTAAGTCAGCTGTTGGAGAAGTAAAGAATATAAAGAAATTACGCTCCGGTGATCTTCTCGTGGAGGTTGATTATAATGCTCTAGCTAGAAATATTACAAATTTGATGTTGGTTGGT
>JAGEOH010001546.1:0-17603 GCA_032207245.1 Pardosa pseudoannulata | reverse complement strand
ATAAAATTTAAAAACACTTGATGCCACCACACGTACAGTCATCACAAACGTAATCAGATTAAAATTAAAATTCCCACTTTGCCTGTATGAATCAATCCTGGGATTCCTCGTACTGAAGCCCGTAGCACTGATACTCCACCACAGATATGTTGTCATTGAAAAGTTTCAAGAAGCATTATAATAAATGCAATAAGCATGCAATTCTGGATTTTCAATGAAAAATTATATTCTATCGAATCAAACTGTGAATATAAACTATTCTCAAATCAACTTAATTACATACACAATATTTCATGAAAATCAGACCAGCCTTAGGAGTTCTATTACAAACACATGGACAGAACAATTTTATATATAAAGAAATGAAAAAGAAATAGTGACATACCTGGAGCTTCTGGAGGATTTGGAGCTGGCAAGGCTGCCTTCTTACTCTAATGGCATGGTGCTGGCAAGCTGCAGGCTGCAGGGGCATCTGAAAAAAAAAGTTACATTTATGCAATTTAAAGTAAATACATTCAACTGATCATAGAAACTCATAATGTTAGACGACGTCATTTCTACAAATATAAAATTTTAATACACAAAATTTCAAAATTATCAGTAGAAAAATTTACGAACTTTTAAAATTTTAATTTAAATTATATGAAATGTTTAAATAAATTGTCAGATCATTATTTCCTCTTGATTGACAAGCTTTTAAAATTTCAATTTAAATTACATATGTTAAAATAAATTGCAAGATCGTTTCTTTTTAAGGTTTCGATAGGCAAACCTCTTATAAAAAAAAGCAAGCATAAATAACGAAACATTTGGCAGATCAAAATTATCTATTATTATAAAATAAAATAAAAAAAAAAAATATATAGTATACTTTGAAACTTATGTGATTAATAAAATTGCATTTCTTATACCACACTGAAAGCAAAAAATTAATTATGTGTGCAATGTACAGATTCATGTGAACAATGTTAACACATACAAGTGCTTATTACTAGTCATCAAGAACCAAAAATAAACAGCTGTACTTTTTTTCTGTTATTATGCTTGAGAAATTTACCTATTCTTCATCAGAAATAGAAATCAATTTTTTTTTTTCAACACACATAAATAAGACCTTTAAGAATTCTACTATATTCCAAATGACTTATATATGTCCTGATTGCGTCCATTCCAAAAGGAAACATTGAAGCAGATAAGGCATAATTTTTTGGTGGCGATTGCTACAAATATTCAGAAAAAAGTCATAGACACTAACGTTTGATTCTACCAATGCGAATAAATGTTCAAACTAAAAAAAATAAAAGAACTATGTATGGAGATAATTTTGCAATTGAACACTTTTAAAATTAAAAGTTAGAAATAAATTCGGATGCCTGTCACATGTTAAATGTTACATGCCATTATATCTAGAATACTAAATACAGCCAAAGAACATAAAATTTAATATAAATAAATATACCTCCAGATCCTCGCTACTGGAGGAGCTGTAAAACAAAATATAAAATTTTTTGAACATAGTCATGCATGTTGCAAAACATAAAACATTGAATAGAATCATATGTGTATATATATAAATATATATAACCGTATATTTCCAAATACAATATATAAAGCAAGAGTGCAATTTTCCTTCAATTTACCCCAAATTCAAAATCATGTGTAATCCATAAGGAAAAAACAATTTTAGAATGTTGAATTCTACATAAACCAATCAAGATCTTTTTTTACAGTAAAATGCAAGAAACAACTTCCATTTTAAATTTATAGTTAACTTTAAGCTGTCATTATTCAATTCACAATTATACTAAATTATCTTTTACTACTGCGTTGCATGACAACATTACCATGTAGCCAATGTTTACATGCTTATGACAATTAAATTTTTTAATACATAATTTTCATAAATTTGCAGAATAAGCTAAAAAAAAAAAAAAACAGTTTGACAATTATGATTGCATCTATAATGTAGAATTCTATTACTTGAAGATTAAACCTATCATGTAACTTTTTCAAAGCAAATAACACAGGTAAGAAACCCTTAAAAATTCATTTTTCAATTTTTTGTTTTTCTAATTTTATACAAAATTTTTGCAAACTTCAATTTACATTTTGCCGCTCATTTTTGTTCTTTGCCATTTCTTTCATAAACCTCTTTGGATTATCAATTTGGTGACTTTATACAACAATTCAAGACATTCACTAAAAAAGATACATCTGTTCCACAGATACATATGTAAACCAACTAAAAACATACATACATACACTTTTAGTTCTTTAAAAAGCCTAAAAAAATGTTCTCTTGTACACAGAAATATATGGCATATACACACACACAAAACAAACATATATATATATATATATATATATATATATATATATAATAAATGTGTTATAAGTATGTATAAAATTCATATATATTTATGTATACATATATATTTACACACATGTATTTATGTGTGTGTGTATATATATATATATATCAGTAGCGTGTGGTATTTACATGCAGGGTGTAAGAACATGGATTTTCCAATAAATCTATATTGAGATCCGAGTTCTCCATTCTGAAATTTATTAATTATTAATATAAAATTTAAAGAATACAATAAATAAAATATTTACCATAGTCGAGTTATAGCTATAAAACCATATAAAATTATGAACTACTAGCACTTAAGCAAAAAATCATGTCTTTGTTGTATGGTGTCATATCGGCGTCGAAAACAACGCCTCGGGCTTCCACGAAAAACTTATATTCAGCAAACGTAAACATGGTGCCTGCTTGTGCCTCATCAGAATGCTCATGGGTGCCGACAAACCGAATTTATTCCATGTGCAGAGGATTTCATACATTGGCACAATAGAGCGAACTTTTTACTTGTTCGGTCATGAATTAAATTATATTTATTAATTGTTTTTAACATTTGGAAATCATTTATTCTGCGAAAAACATCTGGACAATTTTTAGAAACAAAAAATATGGTGTTACAGATATAACTTATATATGTCTGTAAGACACAATGAATGGTAATTTTGGACTGTTCTGTTAAAATTCATTTTTTTAAAACAAAACAACATTGTTTTTCAGCTAATTATTTCAATAAATGAATACATCACCGAAATGAATTTACTACACTAAAACATTTCACTTTATATTGATGAAATATTTCTTTTATATTTCATATTTGAATATATTACAATAATATTATTATTACCATTAAAGATAGGTAGGCATATACAGAAAATTATTGTCTCTCATAATTTTGCCAGGTGTGCAGTGCACACCCTGCACTGATATATATATATGCCAGAAGCCAATCCAAGGACTGTAATCTTTTAGGCAGGAAATTAGATCTAATTTTCTGCCTATAATCTGCAGATTATACATTTAAAGACTTTAAATTTTCTTCTAATGCATATTATAAGAGCTGATATGCCCCATTATATGTGTTAAATGTTGCTAAAAATTGTTTGTATAATAAAATTTACAAAGTTCTTCCCTAAAAAAAAATAGATGGCAACACCATTATTTAGTTTTTTTTTCTTTATCAGGATAAAAATCATTTTCAATCAATTACACAACGGTTTGAATAAAAGTACCTGATTAAATTAATATTTTCCATTTTGTATATTTATATATATCAGAAATAACACTTATACAATCTGTGGCAGCATTTGATGATTTTTTTTTATTATGCAGATAGCGCCATGACTAACTTTACTTTAAAACATCAAAAAAATATTTTAAATTTATTATATAATATTTATAAATATACAAAAGAAATCATTTACCAAAAACTAAAAAAACACACACAAAAAAAAATAACAAAAACGAAAACACACAAAAAAAACAAAAACCACAAAAAACATTTAAAACAAAAAAAAAACACACAAAACAAACAAAAAACAACAAAATACAACACAAACAATTACCAACCAGAGAAAAAAACATACCACATAAAAAACATCACCAAAAAACTAAAAAACACCAACACACACCAACACACACAGCCAGAAAGCCCCCCCTCCACTGTAATCTTTTAGGCAAAATTAGTATAATTAAATATAATTAAAAATATTTATTTTAATAAATATTATATGCATTTATACATTTATATTGTTAAATGTTGCTAAAAATTGTTTTGTATAATAAAATTTACAAATCTAAAAAAAAATTATTTAAAAACAACCCCTATGTTTTTAGCTTTTTTTTTTCAAAAAAAATATTTAAATTTTTTTTCCATTTGTATATTTATATTATTTTACAATTGAATGATGCATTTTTTTTCATACATTTTTTAAACATTTTAAAACATAACTCAAAAAATCATATTAAATTAGAATAAAAAGATGCATTTTAAGAATTCTTTATTTAAATATGTGTTCGAACATTTTATTTGTATCATTCTTTCTATACTAATTGTAAATTTTTAGAACATATCCTTACTAAGTCTATCCAAATTTTCGCTTGGCTAAATTAATTTTCTTTTATTTAAAGAAATTGTTATCGTTAAGAAAAAAAATTTAAATTTACTTTTTAACACTAGAAGATATAACACTTCATGAAAGCATGTCGTAAAACGACATGCTTTTCATTTCCTTGAATCCCATGAAGTTAAAGCGGAAATTTAATCTGCAGATTATATGCCACTGCGGGTTATTGTTGGCATTTTCAGAATTTTAAACTTAAAATAGCCTGGTTAACTGCCAACTTAATTTTCTTAAAATCATTTTCAGTTGATTTATTTTTAATTTCCTGCCGATCCTGGGGAAATGCCCCTTCGACTATTGAAGTTAATAGCCACAGCCAATCGGGGAATTTAGCGGCTGTGGCATATTTTGGCAACGGGGTGAGTTTTATGCAAATTAGCAGGTATATATATAGCCTCTGAAGAGACTGGTGTTGGTGTATGTTTTATGTTAGGTTATGTTGTGTTTTTCCCAAATAGGAGTTCAATTGAGACATGTGTTTAACAGGTTGTTTCCCCCTTCACTCCAGTAAGAGTTCATTTATGTTAAGTCTAGTTCAGTTTAGAGATGTGTTAGGAGATATGTTTTGAGTTGTAATTTATGCATTGTTCTTTTGTTATGGCAATAAATTGTTATTGTTAACTGATTTCTCGTGTTATTTATTGCATGCTAATATAAAAGCCAGGGTATCTGCCAAAATAAAATTTTTCAAATCCATGACTTTTCATGACTTTCCCTGATTTAGCAGATCATTTTCCATGACTTTAAAAAGCTTTTGTTAAAATATATATATGAATAAAACTTCTGATGTACATACAAATAAAATATATGCTTTTAGAGAAATGACAGGAATTTATTCATAAAAAAACTATAAACTTACTTTATAAGTGTTAATAAACTCATATACATAAACATAAATTGGTGTATCTACATACCTAAGTTTAATCATATAGCAATTTTTCAATCAAAATGTTTCCAATTTGAATTCAGAGTACTTTGGTATTATCCAGGTGACCATGAATAATAGTCAAATATAACCCTATAATGTTTATATACAATATCCCTAGAGATAAACTTATATTTTGTGCAAAAATCTTGAATAATTTTTATTAAAAAATAGTGAATATATTAATAAAATTTTAATCTACAATTTAAGGAAAAAAAAAACCAGAATAACACACATTTACCCACACATTAAGCTTTCTTGCTTTGAGTTTCCTTGGCGAACAAATTTTACTTGGCAATAGGGTCAATAGGATAATACATAAATACCAAACTCAGTAATTTCAGTCAAATGACAAGTAAAAATAGAATTAAACAATTCAATGCATTTTTTTAATCAGTAGTTTAGCGAATCCATGACATTTACTCATTTTGCAAGAAAAATCAAGATTTTCCATGACAAAATTAATCTATTGTCTACATCCATGATTTTCCATGACTTTCCAGGTGCGCGGAAAAAATGAAAAGAATAGGCCAGTAAGCTTATCAGTTATACGTTGCTGCAGGTTATGTGTCGCTTCGGGTTATATGAAATTTTTCTTTAAAAGTATCACGAAATTCGCACCTGCGGGTTATACAACACTGTGGATTATAAGCAGGAAATTAGGGTATATACATATACAACAACATCTAGGAATGTTGCCCAATATTATAAATATATGTGTGTATATAATATATGTAAATTGTGTGTATATATATATATGTATGTATACATGTATATGTACATATATGTATATATTAATATCTGTTTCATTGTTATAAAAATATATTGAGTATTTATAATATTTTAATACATTTTTATGTAATACTACTGCATTGTATTAATATAGCAAAATATGAAAAGAAATATTACCTGGATTCACTGAGTGCCATATCATCATCCAGATACAGCTAAAAAAAAATTATATTAATGAATATACAATTTAAAGTAAATGAATAAGACCTTTGAATGAAAAACATATCTTCAAAATTTAGAATATATCATTTCTACAATTACAATAATTTAATATACAAAATTCAGAAATTATCACAAAAATCATGCACATTTTTAAAATTAAGATTTAAATTCTATGAAAAGTTAAAATAAATTTTAAGATTTCGTTGACTTCAAACATTTCTAAAATTCAGAAATGGTACTGTGCTACTTTTTGATATCAAATTCAAAACACTTACGGATTTTTAAAATTAAGGTTTAAATTGTATGAAATTTTAAAATAAGTTTTAAGATCTTGATGGCAAACATTTCTAAAATTTGGGAAGGGTAGGGTGCAACTTTTCAGTACCACTGCTGTCATGGATATATATAGCCATTCAGATTAGACCATAGAAAAGTTCAGACTTATCTAAATTTAAACAAGTTTCAGAAATTTTGAAATTGAAACTTTAAACAGATTTTTATAAATAAATCTGAAGAATGTGACATGCACATTTTGTAGGAGTCTGTAAATACATATGTAGGAACAGTTTAAAAATTAACAAACTACTTCATAATAAAATGAATTATTTTAATATATTTGATTTAAGAATAGTTTAATGTAATTAATTTACTTATACTTCTATATTTATGTGTATACAACATTTCATAATTTTTAAGTGTTCATTTATCAAAGTACTTAGTAATATGTATTTTGTACCATCATCAGTTACTTTCAACAATCCTGCTCTCCAAAACATAAATCTGTTAGAAAAAAGGCTTTATTTTCTTTAGTTTCTGTTAATTATTTTTAATTTATTTTCTTACCAATGATGATGTTAATTATGGATGCATTCAGAGGCAGTGATGCAAGTGTTCCATCACACCTACTGGCTAGTCGTATATGAACATGAACTGTAAGTTCTGTCATTAGTTTGATCGAACTGATGTTAGTACAGATTATGTTGTTTTATTTTAATGTGATATTCAGGCTAAATAATGTTTGTAAGTTCTTTTTATCTGTGCAAGTTCACCTAATGAGCAAATCATAATATTGTCATCCTTGTTATGGAATCATAAAACTTGTCGCAATATACTAAATGTGGCAAAGAAAATTTTAAGCAAATAATTGAAAAAAAACCATAGGTGCCATCTTCCAAAAGGAAAAAATCTGTAGTTTACTGTAGTTTCTAACATTAACGGAATTTTTAAGCATATAAATAAAAATATAAATTTTAAAAAAGGAAAAATTGGAAAAAATGGCAAGATTAATTTAATCTATGAAATATATATTAATCTACTATCCAGTAATGCTTTAAAAGTGTAAAAAAAAAAAAAAAAAAAAAAAAAAAATCTGTAGTTTATTGAAATAACATTTTTTGGTGTACATATAAAACATAATTAAAATGTGAAAAATGGCAATACTATTTCTCCAATATACAAAACAAACATATTAGTCTTTAGCATTTACAAATGCTGTTGTACAAGATTTTACTTTTTTCAAAAGTTCTTTATCGAACTCATTTTTAAAACATTTTAAACTTTTACTGCATTTCACAATTAATACATGTTCTAATGTTTCATAAGACACAGCTTGTCTAAAATCAGTTCTGATTTTTTATTTATTTGACTGAATAGTCGCTCATCCTTCACGTTTTACTTCTTGCTAAAATACATTATTATCATTAGAGGGAAGAACAAAGCGAGAATGGGATTTGTAGATATATTTTAGGGATTCTAGAATATATCGCTGATAATTGGTAGAATAAGTTTTCTGATCAGAAACACACAGAAAAATCAGAAAACTTCAAAGTATATCAGAAGCAATAGCACCTATGATAAGGGAACTGAATCCTCTTAAAGGATTAAAATTCAAATAAGTTTAAGAAGACAAGGCTGTTTGAATTTCAATTTTTAACGTTTTGAAGTTTTATTACGAGAATATAAAATGTTACAAGAAAAATATAACACAATAATAGATTAGGAAAGTATTACTTTTAGACAATATATATCATTTCTACGATCCTTTAAATTTGTTGAATTACTCAACAATATTGTTGAGTTTTTAGCAAGAGATAAAGAAATTGTAATAAATCACATACCGGCAGGAACCCCTGCTTGTACACCTGGATCAGTGCACGGGGGGTGATTACCCCACACTCCGAGCTGCAAAATACAAATAAGTAAATTTAAAAAAAAAAAATTACTTTTATTTCTCAAGAAAATCACCTTTAAAAAGTACGTTATTACTTGAATTAATATAAATTAAATTTAAATAAAATATTTTCTTGAAATTTCTGTTTTTTAAATTGCAACTTTCACTATTTGACTTGGTAACTATTAAAAACTTTCGCAAAAAATAAAAATTAAATTACAGTTTCTATTAACCAATAGGTAATTCCAATATTTGAATTAGATCAGAAAATAAAGGTTCTAGAGGAGTTTATATCTGTGTGTGCATGTATATATATGTATGTAAGGAAAAATTAAACAAATTTGTAAACAAATGAAAAGATTTTGTATAAAACCTTGAAGCCCCTTAAGGAATATACTATCATTTCTTTGCTTTTACCCCTTTTAACCCCTAATTGAAACTGACACTAATGCCCTACCAGCAAGTTTAGAAAAGCTCTGAACAAAAAGGAGATGCATGCTAATACAGACTTAGATTTTAAAATTTTTTTGTAGAATTGTCCCTTAGATATTTTCAGAAATTATGTTTTGTTATTTCAAAACTATTTGCTTCCCAAAAAGTATTTGTTATTGTCACTGTTTGCTTAAAGTTAACAGTTAAAGGTGAAAGATGTTAAATAACATTAATTTGTTTTAATAATTATATATTACTTTACTTGTGCTAATTTTCTCTTTTGAGTTTATTTAAATCGTACCCCTTATGTTATACCTGCACAGGTAGAAATGTAAACAAAAATTCAACTGCTTCAGCCTAGAGCTATGTCACACCCTGTTTATTTCTTCATTTTTGCATGTTTAACAAACGTTAACTGTTTGGTTAACTGATAGAGATTAATTATAAATATTGTGTTACTGCATGTGCATATCCCCTTGCTTTCTTTCATAAAGCTATAGACACCAGGTACTACTGGTAAAGCAAGTTTGCCTAAGAAGTAAACTAGATATTGCACTTGGAATTCCAGTTGGATACTGTAAATGAAGCATTGGAAATGTTTATTTTCATAAGTAGAGCTACTACTTCAATAAGTTTAAAAAGTGTAAATATTTATGTTTTAGTTTACAAGACTATTGAGAGTATCTTGTACGAGCAAGAGATAATGGAAACTTTGTAAAGTTCTCTATCAATAAATTGTTGAGTTAAAAATGTATTTTTTCATATTGTTAAGGTACATTCATGTATCAACATTTTTCATGTTAGCTGATCTCTCAGTTTATCCCGTCTCTATAACGAAGTGGGAACCCATCCAACCGAACCGAGTCTGGCAATAAATACATTTGAGGGCTAAAAACAGTGTAGGGTTTTACCAGACCAACTGGCCATGACTATAAACCACTCGTCATGCACTCCATGTCAAGGAATAATATATATATATATATATATTATATACATACATGCATAGCACTTTGTTATCTGTTTGTATGAATGACAGTGATATTTATTAAACTTGAATAGGAGTAGAAAAAATAACAGATTGACATACTAAATAAAGCCTTTTAAAGAGGTATGTAAAGTGGCAGGTCTCCTCATGGGGGCTTACTCTGGACGTTGCAAATTGGGGTTTGAACGTTCGTTTCCGCAAGGTGACGTCAAAATGATGTCATAACGAACGTTTGAACCGAACCACAACTTCCAGAGTAAGGACCATGGTGCACACTGGTTAATACCCTGGTTCTGCAACAGCTTTGCTGTGCTCACCTGAGTTCCTTTTGAAAATGGCCTTAAAGGAATTTTGGGCAAGCTGATACACTGGCTATAAAAAGAACCTTGATAGACCAATCCATGAATCGCTCTCTTTTATTTCATACAACTAAACTGTTAATCAGACTCTTAAACAATATATAATTCAACATGCAGCAAATAAGAGATGAACAATTTGAGGGAGAGAGTTGTTTCCAAGACAGACTGCAGTGGCCCTTTTGAGAGGTCTGAATAGACATGACTTTACAAAACTGAGTGTGTGTGCATGT
Organism: Pardosa pseudoannulata; assembly: GCA_032207245.1. NCBI lineage: Eukaryota > Metazoa > Arthropoda > Arachnida > Araneae > Lycosidae > Pardosa > Pardosa pseudoannulata. The sequence continues at coordinate 7,060 of JAGEOH010001546.1, read as the reverse complement.
CCAATCCTTCATTATCTAGTGACAGCTAGATCAGATCCATGAGACCATTAACCCTAGCAAAGTCCAGTACCTGAAGAGGAATCGCATGGACATCTTCTAAAGCTAACCCCAAATAATCGAGGATATGTTCAGGGGAAGGCAGGAATAGGTGACACTTGGAACAAGTCTGGAATGCCTTTCGGCCAGATTCGTAGGTCATGCATCTCAAATGCCCACTGAGTAATCGGGATACAGCCTTTTGATCATTTCTGTCTCCATCAAATTCCAAAGCACCCCCTAGGCTTTTCCTAATCCTGGAATGGTCAAGAAGGGTCATCTAGACCTGCTTGTCCTTTTTTCATTAAGGAGTAAAGCCAAACGATGGCCGAATGATTAGAGTGCTGGCCGTCGGTATCGGAGTTCATGGGTTTGATTCCCATAGCGGCATGGATGTTCGTAGCCGTTCGGAATCGGCTTTAAGCAGTAGGTCTCGGTCTCATTAGCCCTCATGTTGCATAAAGTAGACCGTAGCACTCCAAACCAAACCAAAAACTAATCATTAAGGAGTAAATCTCTCGATATGTGAGTGCGTAATCAGTGGAAGCAATCTCAGAGAAGCCTCTTTTGGCCAAGACAAGCACAAAACTTTCAGTAGGGGTGGTGGATTCACCGGACAGTGTTTTGTATAACTCTAGTCATTCAATGACTTTTGTGCAGTTATATAATTATGTTGTACTTTCTCTGTAAGAGGATGTTGCTAAAAAGTATTGAAGAGCCCATGAACTAATGGCTTTGGTGCTAATTGTTCAGTATTTGTAAAATAAATAAAAAAATTTAATTATCTTAAAAGTTAAAAAAAAATCGTTCTTCTAGAGTTCAAGCAAAGTCCACTCAGCCAGTACAAGAAATCATACCAAAGTTAGGTTCCAACTTTTCCAGATATGGAATCAAAGTAGCCCATAAGGTAAAAAAAAAAAGAGGATCTGCTACATGTGCAAGTCTTTTCATCTTTCCAAAGAAAGTAATTGACATTACCTTGAATTTTCCCCATGATTAAAAACAAAAACTTTAATCAACACCCCTACAATTGATATATCAACATAAATTTTGGAAAAAGAAACTACACTTCCTTACATTCAACTGTTTAATTGATAATAAATATAACACACGAAAAAAAATAAAAGAATTCAGAAGAGAAATAAATGAGGTTAAAAAAGATCTCCCTTTATATTTCCTTATTCATCCCAGATAAGTGAATTTCCTGTCACTGGGTAAGACATATTCATAGTCTCACTTATCATCTCAATTATTTTTTTTTTCAATCTTGAATATAAAATGGATGATTAAGATTACAACCTCTAATGCATAGGAATTTTATAAAACTGATAGCAGGTTCAAAGGTTGCAGAACTGAGGAGAAAAATTCGTAAATATATGTATTGAACAAAAAAAAAAGTGCTGCTTTAAAAAAAAAAGGCAGTTATTGCATTAATAAAAAGTTTTTATAACATATTAAATTTGGAAGACAAAAAAGTAAAAATGAAAATCTCATTCTTAAACTATTCAAACATCAATAAATATCAAGAAATTGAAGTCTCTGATCCTAAAAGAAAATCTGCTGATTGAAAGATTGAAACTAGGAATATCTTCTGGTACTGTAAGTAAAATAATTCATACAGATTTAAAAAAAAAAAAAAAAAAAAAAAAAAAAAAAAAAAAAGAAAAAAAAAAAGTTCAACTGCTTTTGTTTTAGCATATTGTTGAAAAAAACTAATGAAAAACACCTAGATGCTGTAAAATGTAAATTTGTGGTAACACTCAATGAAGCAAGTGACTGTAATAGAAAAAGATCCACCTTTCTGACATGAAATGGCTTACAGGAATGTTCCCAAAGGGGTTTCAGGATAGTTTATGATATTGTTATAATGACAAAAATAAAATCAATAAAAAATCAAGTTTCAAAGCCAAAATAATTTCCCTCTACTATCAGAAGAATATTTTAGGAACCAATTTTTGAAGAAAGCACTGTATGAAAAGGACAATGGTCAATTTGAATAATTAAATAAAACAAAACATAAAATAAAACTTTGAAAGTGAACTAGTTATCTTCGACAGAGATTCTTGGTGCAGTGAACATTGATAGCAGAGATACAATAACGAGGCAGATGTTAACTCTATTGAAGTGAACATCTCCTCTTTTAGACCCACTAGTTCTAAACTGATTGGTACCCGATTAAGCTGGGTTGATTACTATTAAAATACTATTAAAGATTTTGACCAACTGGGAAAAGATTCTGAAGATGCTACAAACGTACAAGTCAATAAAGAAATATCGATTATATAATAATAGCTAGCCATGGTTATGAGATACCCTGCACAAGTAATCCTGCTCATATTTTTTGCAGATAAATTTTCCATAAGGATTGTTAGAGAAAAGCAGTTGTTCAGTCACTTACTCCGTGGCCTTCTTGAGTTCCAGTATCATCAGGTCCACGGCTCGCCTGAAGTACCCGTACACTGCATCCTCTAACTGTGCAGCATCTGAGTAAAAAAAAAAAAAAAAAAAATTCTGATCATCACACAAAATATTCAGAAAAAGAAACAGCTACTTATTTAAAATAAAAATTATATTAAGGTTAATTACCTAGAAAAAAATTCTATTTATTTTTTTTATTACGGTTATAAAGTTTTTTAGACTATTTAATTAAATGCTGAACTAGAATAATTTAAAAACTAAAGTGTTTTGAATAAAACCCTGAACGACAAAAAAAAAATAGTATTTCTAAGTATTTCAATTATTAAAACAGAAATTAAACAAAAAAATTAAAAATGCACTAAATGTTTTGAAAAAAATACATAACTTTTGTAAAAAATAGAACTTACAATGAAAATGAAGCAAAAAGGAAACATTATACAATAACTGTTTTAAATAAATTGATTAGATTTTCCAAACACTAATAAAAATACTTTCATAATTGCATACATTTTCGTACAGTTTCACTGTACAATACAAACACTCAAATCTGATATTATTCATAAACAGGACCTTTGCTTTGAAATATATGTATAATATAATAAAAAGGTTTATCGAATTTTATAATCTTTAAAATCGTACTGGCTTTTACTATTAGCGATAATTTGCCACTAAACAGTCCCGATTTCTCAGAAATCTACTAAGATTTCTAAACAATACAACGTATAAAAAAAAGTTCAGATTTTTTGTTTTAAAAAATGTTTAAATAATTTCTGATCGGAAAAATGCCTTAGAAAATAAGATTTTTATCAGCTACTTGACGTTAATATATCGTAATCCTAATTTTAAAGGGAACTGTCAAAAATTACGATATTTCATTAGCTTCCTGTATATGCGATAAACTTTGGGGGGAGGAACTAAAGTATTGATACAAGTACGGAATTTTACAATATAAGTGAGGGAATCCAAACGCTTTATAACCGTTCTTTAGCAGAAAAAAGATTCTTTTCAAATTTTTGGAAAAATCTAGCTTTTTATAGTTTCTGAACAGACCCACATAAATTTTCGTATCAGAAAAATTCCTAAAGTAATTATGCTACTTACTGTCTTCAATTCTCATGCCATTGTCTTGGAGTCTTTCCAAGACATGATATTTTAACAGGTTTACATGATCCTGCAAGAAAAAGAGATGGAATTATTCTTTGATTTAACACTTTCAACACCTGACAAGAGCTAAATACAGTAGAACCTCGACTATTAAAAATATGAAAATCTGAAAAACACGAATTTGTATCATAACTCAAACAACCTCCCTCCCTCATAATCTCAAAGCATCATTAGAAAATTATTTTGATCCCACATGATCGATGGGCAAAAAACTATTACTAATATCTACCAAAATATGGCATCCTATTAAATGTTTAGATAGATTTAGTTTCAAATTATAATCGAATTTCTGAGAAGGGGAAACAACTTAGAATTGAGGTACACGAATGAAACATATAACAAATTGGATAATATTGTCACGTAGGTGCCTAACATGAAACACAATAACACACAGAAAGTAGCTAATCAAATTACCAAAATTCGAATTCCCAACTTGTATTTATTTATTTATTTATTTTAAATGCAGTAATATAAAAAGAGATTCAGAAACACTGAATATATTAAGTACAAAGTAACAGCTTTTTAACTGAACAGAATAAACAAGGAAGAGAACACAACAATAATGGAAATGTATCACATTTCCATTAAGAGTAAAATATGTACAAAATTTCAAAATCATACATAGAATATACACTGTAATTGACATAAAAAATAAAGTCGAACCCTAAACAAAATTTTCAATTTTAAAAGTTCGGCTTTTTTTCAGTTTAGTAATTTGTAGGATAATACTCCAAATATACATTAAAATATACCTAGGTATCCTTTGTAAATTTTAAATCCATTTAGATTTAAACTTAGAAAAGGTCGAACTTTGTGTAAAAATGAAACGTAAAATTAATCATACAGAAAAGAAATAACTAGTCATCAGGACTGTAACTTTTTTTTTTTTTTTTTTTTTTTTGGGGGGGGGGGTTACTGAATAATCCAGTAAAACAAAATTACGTTATTAACGAATGGATGAGATATGACAATTATAGATTAACTAAAATAATTAAAAAGATTTGATGACATTGTTATCTTTCTAACGAGAAATGGCAAAATATAGCAGAATAAAGAGAAAACTTACATTTTCAGACAGCGGATTAGCAACACTTTTTATAACCAAAGCATTTTTAAATTATTATTACTATTATTATTATTATTATTATTATTTAAATGTTCTTATACAACTAGGCAGATGACACCTACACACATGTGGAACATTTTCTTTTCACGAAATGATCTTCTAAAATTTTAGGAGGGAACTGATCCCCCGAAATCCCCCTCTTATGTCCTTGCTAGTCATTTTATCTGCAAAACAATTCTTAGAAATGTTTTTTGGACACTTTAAAGTAATAAAGTAATAATAAAATTAACATTTAAAAATTGTTAAATGTAATAAAATTTATATTATTTTAGATGTGTTTCCTTTTAGAATAATCTCGTACTACTACATATAGAACAGTAAATTATCAATACTAAAGGGGTGTCACATTTTAAATGCCGACCAAAATTATATCAGTTTTGGTAAACCTTAAAAATGCTTGATAATAGTTTTTAAGAAAGTAAGTTAGTTTTTAAGAACTAAGTAATTATTTTAATTAAAAATTTTATAAGACGTTAAGACTTATTTCAGCTTTATACTTAAATCAAGAAATAGTCGTAGTTTATTACAATGAAATATTCCGTATGGCTTTTGCTGTGTCAGGGTATAAGTGTCTTACAAAGAACTATGGAGTACATTTAATACTTTACATATTTTGATTTTAGAAAACTACCAGAAAAATTTGACTTTTTGACAGCAAGATATAAGAATGCTTACTGAGCATTTTTTTTTTTTTTTATTCTAATGGGCTTGTCCCATAGGATCCAGTTGCAACACCACCTCTGAAGCCTATAAACAGTTGTTTTAATACTTTGCTTGTTGTCAATTTCTCTGCTTACTGTAAGAAATCTCTAAGGAAGGTCCTGAAGGCAGTGGCCATTTTCTACTTACTGTTAGAAATCTCTGAATTAGAGGGTTCGACCCACGTGATTCAGTTGACCTACCATCTTGAAGGTCTTGAAGATTAAGCAGTGGGACTGGAATAGAGGGCTTGGCCTAGGCAATCCTCCCCCGAGGCTCAATTCTCCCCTTTACGTTGGGCTAACGATGCTAGGCAAAAACCAGTTACATGGTACTTGTGACGTCATTTACCAAAAAGACTGGAAAACAGAGATTCTCTCCTCTTTAACGAAGGATTTCTGTTTGTTACAGCTTCGTCTACTGAATGAAAAGCTAACCCTATCGTTACCTGTCGTCAGTGATTGTTTACAACATGGCTACCCACAGAGAAGCTTCTTTTTTGCAGAATGAAATTAACAAAGTTAAGAAATGAGAGAACATTTAAAAAGAGAAGTGATGCATTTTTGTTGGCAGATAAGTATTTTAATCATTTATATAGATTGTCAAAATATTTAGTGGTCAACTTATGCAAGAAACTCAACCATGAATTGAATTATGCATAATATTATAATATTATGCATACCATATTATAATATTATTATAATATTATACTTTCAACAGAAACTAAAGTAAGTTTTTGTTTTATTTTTTTTGAATAATTTAAATTTATTTAAATAACGTTATTCCTTTTATACTGCTCCATAATAATTTTATTTCAATCTTATGCTTTTAATGTAAACAGTAGTTCAACAAAAAATATCCTTTATCATTTCAGAAAAAAATATTATAAATATTTTAAATATTTAGAGTATGTATTCATATCAGACATACATTTTTGTATCAAAATCTTCTAGACTAGACTTTTGTTGCTAGTGTAAAATATTTAAGATAGTGAACTTTTACAGAGTATCTAAATAAATTCCGTTTAATAGTATGTGATAACTTAATTTTTCTTATTATAAATCAGCTATGCTAGATTTAAATAAATATTTGGAAAAGAACAATTCATATTGGTACTTGTGATTTATGCATAGTAAAATAAATTATTTAAATTTCAAGTTATTTGTGCTTTAGCATTTAATGCCACAGGCTCCTACCACAGAGCAATTGGGCAGTTATGCTCTGGGATTAAGTCAAGCTTCTTATTTCTATTGTTTATGCAACATTATTAAAGCATATTGTTATGAAATTTTAAATTGAATTCATTTTTGCTTTATATATATATATATATATATATATATATATATATATATATATATATGCATATTTGTATACTAAATGTAGATTCCAATGTAATTATTAAATGATGAAACTTTTGATGTAAAATGAAAAATGTAAATGTAATAAAGCTTCTTTTGATAATGATTAGGTGTAATTTTTCTGTCAATAAAAAGTACCACAAAATACTATACAGTCAGTATGGGACACATTACACAGCATTGCATTTTTAAACTAATACTATAAAGATTAAACTTATTCATATTTATTATTTTAATGTTATATATATTACAACATTTG
>JAGEOH010001545.1:7500-17641 GCA_032207245.1 Pardosa pseudoannulata | reverse complement strand
ATGTAATATAAATATAAAAACGTAATAACTACGATCAAAATAAAATAATTTGTATCGCTAAGATATAAATAAATATCAAAATAAAATCTTTCATCAACTAATTTATTGAATGACCATTCATTTAGTATAATGGATCTTATTTCTTTAAAAATGACGCGACCTATTTTACTGGGCACAAATGGTTCGCATATACACCTAAGTAAGACAATTTATTATACCTATTATCTTTTATTGACTGTCCAAATGCTTTAAAATGATACTTAGTGTTTTTGTCAAAAAAATTTCTTGACCAGGGAAAAAACTCCACGCAAAACATTCACGTGTGCACAGCGTACGAGATATAGACCTCCGGCCCGGAAGACATTTTGAAAATTTCATTTTGGCCCGCACTTAAAAGTATTTGACTACCCCTGACTTAGGATGTGCTATAGATAACCCCACTTGGCAGAAAATCTGAATTGAATTCTTCTGCAGGAAATATGCATCCATTGCAAATCGGCCATCGTGTCGCAAAAGATGTCGCCAAACCTCGTTTTATGCCGACTAAAATTGAAGTTTAAAAAAAAAAAAAAGTTATCTAGAATCAGGGTTGTAATTTGATCAGGATACTGGATAAAAGTGACTTTAACCGTCCAAAAGTGGTCAAAATGGTCAAAATTGTTAAAAATAGTTTTAAATGGTTTTAATTTTTATATATAATGTCTTTTGTACATAGAAGTGACTTTTAATAAGCAATAAAAATAATAGTGTAGTTAAAATATTACACTAACAAGTTCATGAGATTTAACATCAATTAGTAAAGTTCTATTATGCAAAAATTTTCATCGTTGCAAGATAAGTCAGGAAAAATGACCCATTTAGTACTACTTAATTAAAATCTACACAAAGAATCCAACAAATGTTAAAATACTCGTAAAAAATATAACAAAAATTTTTTAGTTATGTCTCTTTTAAATAGATCATGATACTATTAAAACATTTCTGAAATTGAGATTCTGAACAACACTTCGCATTTACCGAAATTATTTGTTTTAGAATTTTGTAAATCAATTTTTATGATTAAATATTGTATTGTGGACTCATGTGCAAAATTTCAGACCTGTAGCTAATCGAAGGAGGTTAAATATGTGATTACAAACTTCCAAGCATAAATTAAAAGGCATAAAATGGTTTCCACATATTTTTTCGCTCGGCGTTATCAGTACTAATGTAGGATGCAAGCAAAGCTATATATGAACCTATAAGACTTATGTATGAATATTTGTATACGCTTTGAGCATGCGTCATATAGTGTATAAAATATAGTATATTGTATGGCAACATTTGTAATTACAGACTATATATAAATCGTCTGCGGTTGTAATGTTGTGTTGGGCTTTAGAACAGGGTTGTAATTTTGATATATAAATCGTCTGCGGTTGTAATGTTTGTCGGGCTTTACAGACCTGTAGCTAATCGAAGGAGGTTAAATATGTGATTACAAACTTCCAAGCATAAATTAAAAGGCATAAAATGGTTTCCACATATTTTTTCGCTCGGCGTTATCAGTACTAATGTAGGATGCAAGCAAAGCTATATATGAACCTATAAGACTTATGTATGAATATTTGTATACGCTTTGAGCATGCGTCATATAGTGTATAAAATATAGTATATTGTATGGCAACATTTGTAATTACAGACTATATATAAATCGTCTGCGGTTGTAATGTTGTGTTGGGCTTTAGAACAGGGTTGTAATTTTGTCTGTAACCTTCCAAAAACGGGTCAAATATGGACAGAAGTGGTCAGAATTGTTAAAAATAGTTTTATATGGTTTTAGTTTTAAGATATTATATATTTTGTACTTAGAAGTGACTTTTAATAAGCAGTAAAAATAGTAGTGAAGTTAAACAAAATATCACACCAGCAAGTTCATGAGATGTAACATGCTGTTACAGTATAATAAGAATGTTTGAATGTTAAAAATGAACCATGCACATGCAATTGTAAAAATATAATACAATTGCAGCATAAAACATAAAATACACTTGGACCTGATGTCTGGTGGGCAGCAATGAAGAAGGTGAAAGGCATTAACCTAAAATGGGTTGATTTTACAATACATTTAATGAACTGCTGTGCCAGCTATAGAAAGATTGTTTTCAAAGTTTGGAGTCATCCAAAATAAGTTACAAAATCGTTTAAATTTAGAGATAACTACAAAACTTGTTCCTTGTAACCTTCTTTTGAATCTAACATAAATCTATATATATATAAATGAATTTGTGTCTGTCTGTCTGTCTGTACTCAATAGACTCAAAAACCATGCATCCAATCACCGTGAAAATTTGGGAAATGTTTAGGTATATCCCTGGGAAGGTTTTTGTAAATTTTTAACGTTCGAAATCCATTCCTTCCCCCATTTTCGAGCATTTCATGTCACTATTCCAAGCATTATTTTCCCCGGTTAAAAGCAAACGATTAAATTTTTAATTTATCGCGTGATAACTAAGTGAAAGAAGCATTATTTCTAGCAATGTGACGTCATCCCAAGTAATTGTTTTAAACGCAGTTTTCCTCGGTTAAAAGCAGAAGATTAAAATTTTTAATTTATTACATAATACATAGGTGAAAATGATATTTTTCTATCATTATGACGTCATTCCTTTAAATATTTCATTTATTCATTTCTTATTTTATAATCGTCTGCGTAGTATCAATTCGATTTGATCTGGAAATTGAGATATAAAGTGATTCACTTTCATTTCTATGTGACGCAAATTATAGCATTTTTATATGAGAACTAATTTTAAATTTAATTCTTGGTTAATTTTTAAGTTGCAATGAAATGTTTATCAACAATATTCTAACAACAAAAAGTACAAATTTCAGTGACTCTCATGGGCAAATAAAAACCTATCATTTTATATAGTTATCTTCATATTCATATATTTGACAATATGAATGTGTGTTTCTGTTTCATACTAAACTATGTGGTTTGTCATAAATTGCCTTAATTTTAGAAAACATTTATTAATACTACCAAAATTAGCACTGTTGCTGTCAAAACCTCTGCTACATATTCTATCACGTAATTTGGCAAGGTATATTAACGTTGCTAATCAACGTACAGTAGTAATACAGTTTAGGGTTAAACTTATATTTTACTATACAGTTTTGAGCAAATTTAATATAAGACACAAATTTGATGCAGATTTAATCGTTAGCATGTAAACATATATTTTGTTATTTTTATTTATAGATATTAAGAACAGTTTTCATTTTTATGTTTTTTTTTAAACAAATCTACCCGATAAGTCATAGAGTAACTTCTTTGGACAGAAATCCTTGATACCGCCAAATGAACATATTCCACATTAATACATCTTGAATTCCCAGATTAAAATCTGACTGTGAGATCCAGGGATGTTATTTCGCCCATTCGTGTTCCGATATACCAATTAGTTCGAAAGATATTAACGAAAAACCAAACAAAATGGCAGTTTAATTTTGCGACACGAGCTTTCCATTGTTGAGTTGGCGTCTAAATATGGCAGTGTTATTCATTGTTGGCATTATTATCGCCAGATATTTCTTATACGGGAAACAAAAAAAACGTATCTACGCTATTTAAATTCAAGTGTAAGTATATAAATATCTGATGGCATTTATATATAAGACTATTTTCTTATATGCTAAACGCTAAACTCACTTTTGTTTATGAAATCACCTTTTTTTTTGTAATTTATTTTCTTGGCGAGATTTTTATTTTCAGTAATTAAAAATTGCCATGTTCTATCAAATTTGTTTTTATTTCGCAGTTGCCATTTATTAAATAAAAACTAACATATGATTATAGGTTTTGTTATCTAAAACTCAACTACACTAGAGAAAAAAAATTGGCAAGTGATATACAGGGAACAAATAAGTTTTCATTTTAGAAATGGCAACTATGAAATGTTGAGATATTGTAACCACTTTTGATTAAAGTTTAAAATGTGATTTCAAATAATATAATTGTTTTCGGTGTTTTAGTCTTATATACTTATTTCGTTTTATCAATATTAATTTGGTATATTTCATTTTAAATTCAATTGCGCCATTTTTATTTATCCAATTTTAAGACTTCACTCTGTACTTCACCTATTCTTAAATAACCTTGGCAACTTTCGGTATATTTCTTTTAATTAAGTGTTATAAAAATTAAAATCATTTAAGTAACTTCATTCTTATGATAACACTTTCAAGTAATATAATTGTTTTCGGCAATGTATGCCTTATGTGCTCGCCAAACGATGGCCGAATGGTCAGGGTGCTGGCCTTCGGAACCGGAGTTCGTGGGTTCGAATCCCACTGTGGCATGGATGTTCGTAGCCGTTCGGAATCGGCTTTAAGCAGTAGGTCCCGGTCTCATTAGCCCTCGTGTTGCAAAAAGTAGACAGTAGCGCTCCAAACCAAACCAAACCAAAAACCTTATGTGCTTAGTTCATTTTATCAATATTTGGTATTTTTCTTTCATTGTCAATTGTTTCTTTCATTGCGCCATTTTTATTTATCCAATTTTGAGACCACACTAACATCTATTCATAATTAGGCTTGGCAGAATTACTTAAAGAAGTCATTTCGGTCAATCGCGTTCAGATATTCTAATTAGTTCGAAATATATTATTTTAAAACCAACAAAAACACCGTTTTAATTATGTAGTACAGTCATTTTAACTGTTGAGTTGGCGTGAAAATAATGACCATATTTTCATTGTTGTCGTCGTTTTCGCCAGATATTTGGTAATAGAATTGACATTAATGCAAAACAACTATCGCCTATCCTGCCAAACCGTTGTTTGTTTGGAAAATTTGAACTGCGGTACATTTTGGTATTTTTGTTAGTGATTTATTATATTCTTGAAGAATTTTTCAAGACCTTACCATTAAAATTCGAGTGTAAATAAATGCATTTATAAACATAAATACATTTGGATGCATTACTTCGCCCAATCTGCTGAATGCTTAAACTCTTTCCACCATTAAAATACCGTAATTACAATCAGTTAAAAGTATATTAATTAATATATGTACTGAGTGGTGCCATTTATTGCCTATAGTTACAACTATTTGTCATACGCAATAACTTTTTCTCTTTGAAATATCCCAGTATCAAAATCATTTTATTTTTAATAGCTAAATTTTTTACTTCATCAAAATATGTAAATCTTTATTTTACTTTCTCAATTTTTTTTAAGAAATTAGTATTTTTTCTGTTATATGTTGGCGTGATTTTTATTTTCAATAATTACAAATTCGCCATGTTCTATCAAATTTGTTTTTATTTCACAATTGCCATTTTTTAAAGAAAAAGTTGTCGTTTTGTTGTTTAAAATTTAATTTTTATGTATGTAAAACATTAGTACTAAAAGGCATCCAATCTCGGAAATGAATTATCCCATTCAGAACAGTACATATATATTTTGAAATTTGACTCCTACATTAAAAAAGTCGTGGAATTGTTAATTATTATGCAGCGGCTCACGGCTACACAATGCACTTACTGGACATTCTAGCTATTAAAATAAACTGTTATAATCGTCAAAAATCTGAAATATACGAGATTTGTTCAGCATTTCTATTAATACGGCTTATTATCTTTAATAGTGGTTCTAAACCTTTCATCGAAATATTTTAAGACCCAGACCGAAGGCTGGGTGCGAAGCAGCTAGTAAAACATAGAAACTAATTCTTTGGACACTGCAAGATCAGGAGGGGATCAATTGAGTTTCCCTTGGCTAATTTGGCGAAAATATTGGCGATATTTACTAAAACACAAAGGTAATCTAGCCAAACATTGTATTTCTTGCTTTTTCTGGCGACTTTAATTAATTCACAGTGAGCCAAAGCAATAGAATTATATACTCTTACTTAATTAAAAAAAGACTTGAAAACTGGACATTTATATTTATGGGCAATTAATCCCTTAACAATTTACAAACGCAACAGCTCCAAATTATTAAAATCAGCCATAGTGAACCGTTAATGGTTTGTTATATCTAATTTTTTTCAGCATTGCGCACTTTTATTATATAAGAAAAGAATTACACAAGGAGAGTTGGATGCAAATATCATATAAATTATAGATACAAATTGTTTGGTCACGGTGAGATCAGGAGAAAATGCTAGGCGACCATACTTAATTATCGCCAAGTTGGCGGGGGAACCTAGTTCTTTAGTCAAGCCCATCAGGAGAAAACTGTTAGGTTGCCATGACTAGAGATTTATTGCCAATTTGGCGGGGGTAACCTGTTCTTATGTCAAATCAAATGAACTTTTCCTCAGAGCAGTCAACATTCTTTTCTGTTTTTTTTTCTTCCAAAATATACCGATTGGAAACTTATGCTGCAGTCATTCTGAATGTAAAATAAAAAGTTATGCAATAGCATTCAGTAATTTATTTAAAAAATATTAAGTATTATTGTAGAAATTAATAACATGTTCAGATAATGCAAGTAATCATAGAAATAACATAATTAAAATTAAAACAGAGGAAGTGTTAAGTAATACTTCAAATAATACGTGCTTGCACACTGATAAAAAATCTTCAAATCATTAAAATTGATACAAATTTAGCATTCGCTAAGTGCACAAATGTCTTCTCCTTTTCCTTCTACAACTGTGTACTTCGAAAGACCAGCGTTATATATATTTCCGAACTGTTCAATGTTATTTCTTCGATCCTATTAGTCATCTTATGCAGCGATCGTCATCTACGGAGGTCACCCAATGATAGCATGCCCTGGTACTCCCCGTGGACAACGATATCTAAAAAAGAAAAAAAGGTTTTAAAAAAATAGACCCGAACTTGGCGATTATCGTCAAAGTCATCTGCTGGCACACTTAAGTAGGTTTTAGCTGTGACATCTTTACTTATGAAAGTACAATAAAAATTAAGGCAGAAAATTATTACTTAATCGGATTATTCGATAATAGAACATCTAGTACGCTAGCCTTCCACTAGTATCACTAATGCAGAAACATTTCGTTGAATTCAGATTAGTGGGCATGCCAAATACTTGTCTATTTCACCATGTTATAATGCTTTTTGACTGAGTGTTTATTTTGTAAACTAGCCTACATTTTTGCTTTAGTATAACTTTTAGTCAAGTATTTTGTCATAATAGCGATGGGATTATATAGTAGTTATTTACTCACGTAAAAGTACTTCAGGAATGATGCCTTTTAGCTAAGAAATAAAAGACAGCATTCCTGAAGTACTTTTACGTGAGTAAATAACTACTATAAAATAATCGCATGGCTATTATGACAATATACTGACTAAAACGTTCCATTCTCAAAATAAAATTGTAGGCTAGTTTACAAAATAAACTCTCAGTCAAAAAGCATTATAACATGGTAATATAGACAAGTATTTGGCATGCCCACTAATCTTGAATTCAACGAAATGTTTCTGCTATCAGTGATACTCTAGTGGAAGGCTATGTACTAGATGTTCTATTATCCGAATAAATTTCGTAAAGGTAATAATTTTCTGCCTTAATTTTTATTGTACTTTCATAAGTAAAGATGTCACAGCTAAAACCTACTTAAGTGTGCCAGCAGATGACTTTGACGATAATCGCCAAGTTCGGGTCTATTTTTTTAAAACCATTTATCTTCTTTTTTTGGATTTGTCCATGGAGAGTACCAGGGTATGCTGTCATTTGGGTGACCTCTGTAGATGACGATCGCTACATAAGATGGACTAAGATCGAATAAATAACATTGAACAGTTCGGAAATATATATAACGCTTGTCTTTCGAAGTACACAGTTAGTCGAAGGAGAAGAAGACATTTTTTAGTGCACTTAGAGAATGCTAAATTAGTATCAATTTTAAGGATTTTAAAGATTTTTTTATCAGTGTGCAAGCACGTTTTATTTGAAGTAGTACTTCCTCTGTTTTAATTTTAATTAGGTTATTTACTATGAGTAAGGTTTTTTGTTCTGCGTGTGTTTCGTAAAACTGAGTTTATGGCAGCGTAAACAACACGTATTTTGAAGATTTTTATCAGTGTGCAAGCACGTATTATTTGAAGTAGTACTTAACACTTCCTCTGTTTTAATTTTAATTATGTTATTTCCTATGAGTAAGGTGTTTTGTTCTGCGTGTGTTTCGGTAAAATTATGGCACCGTAAACAACACGTATTTTGAAGATTTTTTATCAGTGTGCAAGCACGTATTATTTGAAGTAGTACTTAACACTTCCTCTGTTTTAATTTTAATTATGTTATTTCCTATGAGTAAGGTGTTTTGTTCTGCGTGTGTTTCGTAAAATTATGGCACCATAAACAACACATATTTTGAAGATTTTTTATCAGTGTGCAAGCACGTATTATTTGAAGTAGTACTTAACACTTCCTCTGTTTTAATTTTAATTATGTTATTTCCTATGAGTAAGGTGTTTTGTTCTGCATCTTTTTGGTAAAATTGTGGCACCGTAAACAACATGCAACAACACGTATTTTGAAGATTTTTTATCAGTGTGCAAGCACGTATTATTTGAAGTAGTACTTAACACTTCCTCTGCTTTAATTTTAATTATGTTACTTCCTATGAGTAAGGTGTTTTGTTCTGTGTGTTTTGGGTAAAATTATGGCACCGTAAACAACACGTAACAACACGTATTTTGAAGATTTTTTTTATCAGTGTGCAAGCACGTTTTATTTGAAGTAGTACTTCCTCTGTTTTAATTTTAATTAGGTTATTTACTATGAGTAAGGTTTTTGGTAAAATTATGGCACCGTAAAAACTACGTAAAATAAGAGAACTCTGTTTTTGCCACAAGGGAAGTACATAAAGGAAGAACGAGGGTGAATAGCTTACTAAAAATGTTTCAATCACTTAATAGTAAAAATATCACGAGAAGTAACCTGTGATGTAAATAATATATAACATTAATCTGTTTATTCAATACAAAAAAAAAGAAGGAGAAAATGTGTTCTTTTAGAATAGGGTGTCTCTTGCAGACTCTAGGAGTCTAGTTTCGATTTTATAAAGTCAGTTATGCTTCCTTTCTCTTTATATAGTGGTTGTGCTATTTAATTTTTTTCCCTGTTAAATTGGATTTTCCTCATTTTTTAAAATGTATTTTTCTGTTTGGCTAAGTCTATGAAACTCTAAAATTCTGATATATAACATGTTATTTGTATTTGTTTGTATAAAACACACATTTTCCTCACTGTATTTTTGATATTATTTGTATTCAGTAGAAGAAATTTTACACGTGATACGAATCCTTTGACGCCATGAATTCCATTTCCTTACTACAACCAAAACTGCCCCTCCCATCCAGTGTTGACGTAAGCAGGGGATAGACAGAAGTATATCCCTATGGAGTTACTAATTATTCAAGGACAATAAGCTTTAAAAGTTTCCCGTGAAGCTATGAATAATAACGATGGGAACAGAACTACAAGGTATTTAAAATTTATTTACCTCGGACATTATTCGAATGTTGAAATAAAAGGATTCGAGTAACGTGCATTGTTAATGCCTCTGCTAGACTGCAGTATCATAAATGATATTATCTCTCTCGACATTTTAAACTGTAAGTTACCTAGTACAGTAATTGGACATTTGTATCGCATTAATCTAGTTCTTAAAGTTAGAAGTACAGTTCTAATTGTGTGATCAAGATAGGATTTAGTGAGTCCTATTACACAGAAGAAGTAAATTGGAAGTTTAAAAGAATTAATAAATAGAAATAATTGTATGTGCTTTTGGAATGTAAATACCTTTAGAGTAAATACTACATGCATTTTCTTCGTTTGAACAATGATATTCTTTATTTAAAAGATTATTTAGGGTAAGGGAATTAGAGTACAGTTTCTCAACTATATTTATCCTGACGACATATATAGCAGTAAAAACTATCTGAGTTAAAAATATAAAGAAACTTTTTAGCTGTAAGATTTAGCGGTAAAATATATGTTTGTTGCAAGTTTAAGAACTTTCATTTTCCTTGAAAATATTTCTGTAACTTAAATATATGTAGTCAGACAGGCAGATGAACTGTCAGTTTTATTACTTTTATGAAGTACAGAATGCTATAGGCCTATAGTTAAGTATGTAAAAACACATTTAATCCCAATTTAAGAATCGCTTTCGTACA
>JAGEOH010001545.1:0-2500 GCA_032207245.1 Pardosa pseudoannulata | reverse complement strand
TAGAAACTAGTTCATGTTTTTACATTTTTAGATTTAATTTTTATATTATTGTAGAGAATTGCACCTAAAAAATTTATTCTTGGAGAAGTTTTTATAAAATTTCTAATAAATAAATAAAATTTAGCAAAAAATCGGGTTTTTTTCAAAATGTCTAATTTTTTAATAAATTATTTCAATATTTTTTGATGCAACACATTTCTTATACACTGGATTAGTAAATCACCTTTTGACACTTCAAAATCATGCACAATGAATTTTCATTACCTTTATATCTAACTAAGAGTGTAATATCATTAAAAATTATCCGAATTTAAAAATTTTAGGTCATTCAATAGTAAATACTATCAAAAGCATTCATAATAATTTTCACAAAATATTTTAAGAACTTTTTGAGAAATCACATTTCAAGTTTCAACATTTTATTAAAAATACCGTTCTGAGAAAAACGCATTTGAAGTTTATGAAAGCAACTTTAACTATTAAAAAATTAAAACACATGTTTAAAATTCTCCACACTTTCTTGCTTCAAAACTTCCTAATTGCCAAGTTGCTGATTATTAAAAATACTAGAAAAATGTTTAAACTAATCTTCATGAAAATTTAAAAACTTTTGTCAAAAAAAAACGCTCTTTAGAGAGCTTTAAATTCACAACTTCCGGTTCCGAAGTCGCTACTCCCGTTTTGTGTTAACAGCCGTCACTGATGGTTAAACAGCTGTAACTTTTCTATAAAATGCCGTAGAGATGAAACAAAAACAGATTTAGAAGCCTAAAAGTTGAAATTTTACAATAGAGAAATTTTATAAAATTATGATTTTTGGCAAAAATTACGTTTTCAACGTAGACGGATACTTTTAAAGCCGATAGCGAACAACTACGAACACACATGCCAGCAGTGGAGTCAAAAATAAGAGAAAAGTGAGTTTTCGAAATTTTTAAAATAGCCAGTAATATTCGCCGTGTCCTAAAACATAAGAAAGTCAATTAGTTTTTATATAATAAGAGGAGTAATGAATCAGAAGTTGAAGTAAAATGTGTGTGATGAGGCGATTTAGATCAGTAATATAATTGATTCATTCATACAAAAAGTAAAATGCTCGGGATCTAAACCTGACCTCATCCCATCTTTGTAAAAGATAGAGGACCATAAAATTATATTCTACGGAGATTGTTGTCTTGTACGGTGGTTTCGGGCGGGGTTCTGATCCCAGTCCCAGATTAGAATCCCGTCTCCGTACTTGACACTAATGTACCTTTGTGGAGTTATTTATGAGTCCCTAAGGGACAGGGCCCAATTAGAAGGGATAAGGTTTTCCACGTTGGCTGTGTCAAGGCGGGGTTTAAGCAGACCAATTAGATTTTTACAACGATCCCGATTGGACGATAAGAAAGAAGAGGAGACAAGGATGAAATAAATAAAATAAGAAAAATCTAAAAAGAGAAGGTGTTCGGGAGTCCAGCCGAAAAGAGAAGTCCGACGAGAAGGTGTTCGGCAGTCCAGTCGAGGAAACAAGTCCGACGGGAAGTATTCCTGTATCAAATATTACGGCCGCACCCCAAACACTCAGAAGGAAGCCCCTAACCAGACCGACGGTTTGGTTTGGTTTCGTTTGGAGTGCTACGGTCAACTTTTTGCAACTCGAGGGCTAATGAGACCGGGACCTACAGTTTAAAGCCGATTCCGAACGGCTACGAACAACCATGCCACAGTGGGATTCGAACCCACGAACTCCGGTACCGAAGGCCAGCACCCTAACCAATCGGCCATCGTTCGACAACCAGACCGACGGAAGATCCATACATACCCAATCCTGATCAGCCATCAACCAGCAGTGTTCCGAGCACACCATATTAACTCACAAAGGTACCCCCTTTTACATATATTTTGAAATTGAGATTAGGTCCTCTCTCCTATATTTACATGTTTACTTAAGTGATGAAAAATTATTGTTTGAACTAAATTAGAGTGGCACCTAATTTGGAGGCGTGGATAAAGTAAATTTTAGGAAAATAGAATCAGATTGTGTGTACATAGATGTATATATATATTTTTATAATAAATTTTACTTTTTTTATTTTAACCCTCTAAGCGGTTCTCACGTACAATTCTACCAAACCGATGACGTCTTCAAAACGTACAATATTCGACCT
The DNA here is from genome assembly GCA_032207245.1 of Pardosa pseudoannulata. Taxonomy (NCBI): domain Eukaryota; kingdom Metazoa; phylum Arthropoda; class Arachnida; order Araneae; family Lycosidae; genus Pardosa; species Pardosa pseudoannulata. The sequence continues at coordinate 350 of JAGEOH010001545.1, read as the reverse complement.
TCAAAAACGCTCCGAAAATGGATGTAATGTACATTTTTGCCAGTGATTTTCCCCATGGAGTTTTGCTGTAGGAGGATCAGGTCGATTGTTTAGGAACTGAACCCATCTTTGAATGATATTTATTGAGAGATTCACCCCTACCCCCTGAGGTACAAAGACGCTGATAGATTTTCATGGCTTTGTAAATCTCTATTTCGAAGTATTTCATTTGCGGTAACAGATGTATCTCTAATTGCACCACTTAAATGTCTTCGATGACTTTCGTTACAAAATATAAATAAGTCTCTAAAAGAATATTTTATTTATACTTTTAGAATCCAGTATTTCCTATAAGATGATCTTCGCGACTT